>CABHPH010144038.1:0-12685 GCA_902168325.1 Peromyscus nudipes | reverse complement strand
GTGTGTAGGTGGTGTGTGTGTGGTGTGTGTGTGTGGTGTGTATGTGTGGTGTGTATGTGTGGTGTGTGTGTGTGTGTGTGTGTGTGTGTGTGTGGTGTGTGGTATGTATGTGGTGTGATGTGTGTATGTGTATATGTGGTGTATGTATGTGTATATGTGGTGTGTGTGTGGTGTGTGTGGTGTATATGTGGTGTGTATGTGGTATGTGTTTATGTGTGTGTATGTGTATGTATGTGTGTGTGGTTGGGTGCCATTCTCAGGTGCTATCCACCATGTTTTTGAGACAGGATCCTTTATGGGTCAGAAGCTTGGCAAGTTGAATAGATGGGCTTCCCAGTGAGCCTGAGACCAGCCTGTTTCAGATCCCCCAGCTGTTCGTTCTCTCTCTCTCTCTCTCTCTCTCTCTCTCTCTCTCTCTCTCTCTCTCTCTCTCCCTCTCTCTCTCCCTCCCTCCCTCTCTCCCCCTCTCTCCCTCTCCCCCTCTCTCCCTCTCTCCCTCTCCCTTCCTCCCTCCCTAATGTGGGTTCTGGGAATTGAACTTATATTCTTGAGCTTCCTAGAAAAGCATTTACTGCCTTGATTATCTCTCCAGCTCCTGAGTTAGAATTTGAGCTTCAAATGCCTAAACTTTATATCCTCCTGGACATACTGCTAACGGCATGAGCAACAGACTCCAGACAGACGGCATGCTCTATCAAAGGTGGCTTTGCCCACCTAGACTGGATGAGAAGCCTGTGAACTGATGACAGGTTCCCTATGTGACCCTGGGAAGAGGTCATCCCCACAGCAGCCTCATCTGATAAAACAGACATAATATAACCACAAATAGGTTTATGATGACCTGACAGTCAGAGAGTCTATACTCACGGGAAGGACAGGGTTAACCCAGCATGCTGGAGTGTCCAAACCTTACACGTGATAAGGGATGGAGGCATGCTCAATGGACTTCCAAGGCCTTGCAATACCCATCTGATAGGGTCTGTGTGGGTGGGACAAGGGGCCATGCTGAAAGGTTAGAAATAGCCTTTATTTGTTCCTTTGGGCTCCTGGGCCATGGTCTAGTTACTAGAGTCTAGTAGGTCAGGCTTGGAGATGCTGGGACAGGGCAGTTTAGGTCAACCAAACAAGCACTGCACAGCTATGTCACTGACTCCCGATTAAAAAAAAAAATCTCTGGACACTAGGCTTGGCATAGAGTTCCTGATGTTCAGTCATGTGCTATGAAACATGTTTCCCTCTGGGGTGGACCACATGGAAGATGGAGATCCTATAAGATGACATCACCTGATGACCTCATAGCCATGGTTTAAGTAAGTCTTCTCTATGAGGTTTGCACAATGACGACATTACCCAGGGGTGTCCCTGTCATCAGGCAGCATTGTGTACACTCACACATCTGCCAGGAAGAGAAGAAGCTGTTCCCACTTCAAAGCAGAGGCAAGTGGAAGCTTTTGTGGTTTGCATGTGAAGTGTGTGAATACTTGGTCTCCAGCTGGTGATGTTCTGTTGGAGATGGTTGATCCTTTATGAGGTGGAACCTTACTGTAGGAAGTGGGTCACTGGGATCAGGATTTGAGGTATTACAGCCTGACTCTACATCCTGTCCACTCTCTGCTTCCTGATTGTCTACACCACAACTCATCAGGCCAGACTCCTATGTGTAGTAGCCTGCTTTCTTGGCCATGGTGGTCTGCATCCTTTCTTAAGCTGTGAGCCCAGTTAACCCTCCTCTTGTTTCTTCCCATCAGTGTTTGGTCATGAGGACAGAGAAGTCTCCTGGACTCTCACAAAGAGTCTCTTCTACTGCAGATTTTAATCTGAGGCCTTTTACTATAATGAGCTTCAGCCATGGAAAGGATTCTCTGGGTTCTGTGAGTCGCCCTGCCCCATCAGACCTTCAAGTTTTGGGTGACCTTGTGAATCCTAACACACTGTGACCTTCCTATGTGAGTTCCTACTGTAGTGAGGATCATTAACTGTCTCCCAAAGGCCTAAGTGTGAACATTTAGTCCCTAACTGTGAAGCTGCTGAGAGGCTGTGAAGGCATTGTGTGTGTGTGGATTTCAGTAGGAACATGTTCTCAATGTACGCAGAGGGACCCTGCCCACTCCCGCCTCTCTTTCCACTCTCGGAGAAGAGGTGTTCTACTCTACCCTGCCCACCTGCTACTATGTGTTCCCTGGCTACAGGCTGGACAGCAACAGACCAATCAGGTGCTGCGGCCTCTAAGACCTGGAGCCAACTTTCTAATTTGCTTGCCTTAGAAAGCTGACCAGCACAGTTCCCATCGGTGGGGCAAGCCTCAGAGCATAGAGAGAGGGTGGCCACTTCAATGAGCTCAGGCAGAGAGGCCTGTGTTAACTGAGACCTCTGCATATAACTGAAGCCCCGCCTACGTGGTGTGGGAGACCCTGAGTTCAGGGAGCCCTCCCTGAATTGACTGAGATCACCACAAACTAAATGAAGTTAATACTCTGCCACCTGGTGTACTGAGGTGTATATTACAAATTGACTGAGCTACACAAAGATAGAATGTAATTTCTAACACGCATAGTGTCTGTGCTTTAGGAATCACACCCATGTGTAGATATGTACTCTTTTAACCCAATCAACCACAATATTCCTAGGACTGTAATGTCCTTTTATTTTTCTTGACAGAACATATCGACTGTCAGGGAAATCTGCAGCAAAACTGCAAGGCAGAGTCCTGCTGGATACACTGTGGAGAGGTAGAGATAGACGCGTCCTGAGGCTGTGCTCAGGGAAGCACACTTCTGCAGTCAGTGCAAATATCCATGGTTTTCAGGAGCCTCTCTGACCTCAGCTCACCTGACGGGTTACATAAGGCAAGAGGTCCTTCCCGGGCAGTGGCATGGTATTAATTTTCTGTTGCTGCTGTAACAAGATATTGAGAACTTGGAGGCTTCAAACAACATGGCTGGGGGTTACTCAGTCAAGTGTTAGCCTTCCAAGTGGGAAGCCTGAGTTCCATCCTCAAAATTCACATTAAAAAACGGGGAAGGGCGGCATGCTACTGCATGCTTATTGTAATCACAGCACCAGGAGGAGAAGAGAGGCAGATCCCTGGTACTAACTGGCCAGCCAGCCTGGCCTACTTTGGAAAGCCAGTTTGCTATAGGGATCCCCTGCCTCTGCCTCACAGGGCTAGAATTACAGGGGAGCCACCACACTCACCTGGCATTTATGTGGGTTCTGGAGAGCTGAACTCTGGACCTCTTATTTACATGGTGAGCATTTTAAATGCTGAGCCTTCTCCCTAGGCCCCTTTCTCTGTTTAAAGAACCACACAGAACATTCTGCTGCCTCCACACAGCACAACTCCGCATGACTTTCATGAAAGTTCCCAATGCATTTTAACAATCTCGTCTCTCTTCCTAGCTGCCTTTGATGTTGTTAAGGGTTAAGTTAATTACATGTGACGCTTGGGTAAAATGGTCATGCTAACTCCTTTCAGCCAGTGAGGAGGAAGGTAAGAAACAGAATTCACCTGGGAGGCTGAGAAACAGCTCTGTCTGTAAAGTGCCTGCCACACAAGCTTAAGGACCCACGTATTTTTAAAAATGAAAAAGAAAAAGAAAAGGCAGGTCTGTAACCCAGCACCAGGGTCGCAGGGGTGGAGACAAGAGGATTGCTGAAGCTCATTGGCTACTGGGTGCGATCCTGAAGCTCATTGGCTCCTGGGTGCAATCAAATTCATAGGCTTCCAATACAATGAGAGACTGTCTCAAAAGGAGGTGGGGTAGAGAGAGATTCAGAAAAACACTGAGCATTGAGGAAAGACCTCTAACATAACCTCTGGCCTACACACACACACACACACACACACACACAGAGAGAGAGAGAGAGAGAGAGAGAGAGAGAGAGAGAGAGAGAGAGAGAGAGAGAAACAGAATAGATACCATCTTCTCATTTTAAGTAAGAATGAGGAGCTAGAATGTGTCTGATTTTATCCTGTTTTACCTCAGGTAGGTCAAAGGTGGGATTGTAGTTATTTGTTCAGTGAGTGGGACAACTGCATGGGGGGGGTGGCTGCTTACAGGGACCCATTTATTCAAGAAAGGGACCTCAACTACATTTCTGTCTGCCTATCCAAAAACACCCATAAGACTAAAATTATCACTTGAGGGAGATTTTAAAGTATATAATTTTAAAGTAATTTCAAATCATTAAAAAACAAAAACAAAAAACAAAAAACTTTTGCCACTGGGTACAGCCTGGCATTGGTACAGGCTGTCTACACTCCTGGTGGCTGGGCACACCTCTGGGCCATTATGGTAAAATGAGCGTGACAGGGAGGGGGTGTCGGGAGCCTGCAGGTCAGGAGCAGCAGATGTTCTTGGGCCAGGTTATTCTGTTTAATCTTCCATTTCTACAAGTTCATTTGAGCTTGCCCAAGGACTACATCAGCAGTCGCCATTAAGATGCAATTCTCTGTTGAACTAATTACCCAAGTCATCTTCATAATCAATAAAAGCAAGTAACTCAGGGCATAACCCCATCTCTGGGGTCTTACCCCAAAGCAGCACATGCACCATTTTCCTGAAATAACATCGAGAGGGTGAAAAAGATAGCTTCTGCAATGTGGCAGTTAGCTGGGGGTGCTTCTCGGGAAGATCCATGATGCTGATTTTGTGAGCACTCCTGACAGAAAGTGATGCAGTCCTGTGCGTTTGTTTACATACAGCGTTTCTAGAAGGACAGATGGCTAAAGACTAACAATGAGTATGCATCTGAGGGTGAGGGCTGGGCACCTAAAAACTCGGGAATGAGAGGCTGGCATGGCTAGAATTAGGTATTCTTCTGAATTTTGAATGATTGCTGATTTAAAAAGGAAATAAAATGGCATAAAAACACGTGACCAGTAATCCACAGTTCAGAAGATGCTCCCTTGTGGAGACAAATAGGACCAGGGAGGCTTTCCTTGGGAATCTTTGAGGGAATGCTGTGCTGTTAACACAACTACTTGGTAAATCCAGGGGTTCTATAGGGAACAAGAAAAAGAAATGGACCCATTCTAAGACTGTTAGGATGAACCCAAGTACAGAAAAAAGAAATCCAGGGAAAGAGGGCTGTGCATAGTCATTTCCTGGTGTGCAGAACTGACTCTCTGTTCTGAGCCTCAGATCTGGAACAAAAACACTACCCCTCCCCCCTCTTTGTCAATCCCTTTGGTCTAATGCACCCTAGACCTGAGCATGGTCTGCATCATGTTTTACCTGAGCCAAGTTCCCATGCTCAGGGTCATAGTGAGCCTAGGAAGAATTCTACCATAAGCCCTCAACCTCACATCACGGACCATCATGGGAATTTCCTAAGGATTTTCATATTCATGAAACTTAATTAAAGCCAAATCACCAATCTGTAAAACATGTCTGCTTTTGAGCGCTACTTTCAAGTCTGAAACAGAGCAAAGAGACAACAGCCCCCTGGAGATTCCCACAGTTTGTGTAGAGAAGCACAAGACAGAAGTGGGGAGAGAAGGTGCGGAGGAAGGAAAATACAGACACATCCAGAGGGGCTTTATTTACCCAGAAAACCAAAAGTCCCAGTCACAGGAAGGATCTAATTATGATACTGTAATCAACCATAATATTCAACTGCTGAATAAAGAGTTAGATAAAATCACCAGTTTAAGATATTAGCCCTGAAGACCCTACAGATTTTAGCTCCTGGGTTTTGGAGAAGGCTGCCTTAGCTACAAGCACACTGTCTGCTCTGATAACAGGAAGCAGAATGGGAGGTGTTTAAGCCCCCATAGCAATCATTGGAGGGTGCAAAGCATGGCTTGCAGAGGAAGAAAAGCCATCTGAAATACCCTAGAATCTGTGCTGCACCAACATATGGATAAATTGATCCATAGGGTCTGCCACTGTGGAGAAACAAAATTACACATATGCTTCTAATCCTTTGACAAGAATTGAGGCAATCAGGTTGTGGTGCAGCTGTGGTTTCCTACCAAAGAAGTAGTCATAACCACAGCCTGGCACATGTCTCTTCCCTGCTTTCAGAGAGACCTCAGTAAGCTCTGGTCCAAGGCTGATATGCTATTCATGAGCTTGAGATTCTGGTGGCAACCCCCTTTAGCTTGCCTTTCCATCTATACCTAGGGTTCATATTCAGCCTGTAACTTGAAGGTTTAACCACAGGATGGCTATGCAGTGTGCAAAGGGCCCCACACTTAAAGCAAGAAGGATGGAACATAGTGGATGATACTTTCAGACAGGAGATTTTTACACAATTCACAGTTAACAGATGTAAAATAACTAGGAACCTAAAAAAAATAGATAAGAATAACTCCATTGCTCTGAAGAGATCAGCCAACCCCACCTGGTATGATATGAGACCAGTAGCAATGGAAACAGCCACCTCTCCCTGGATGATTGACTGGGTAGAGGGTTCAGTGCCTCCATCCCTGGGTTGTGACTTTGTAGCACTGTAGGCAGGTGGGTGTGAAGATCTACCTTCCCTCCATGGAAACTGCCTAGATCAAAGGTCAAAGGTCACACCCTCAAGGAGAAACCGAAATCAGCCACAAACCTGCTTCAAAATATGAGCCCTTAAACACTTTACCTGGCTGACTTCCTCCAGCCCTGAAAGAAAGGCCAAAGAGAGCAAGGAGAGGATGAGAGGGAGATACCAAAACGGTTCACTGCTGAACAGCAGCTGAGGACGCCAGCAGCAGGCCACAGAGGGTCTGGATTCATGCTATCTCTGCAGAAATGGCAGCACACAGCTTCTGTCTTTCAATTGCCATCCCAACACCCAAAGGCACATCAACAACAACCAAGTATTTTCTTAGTTCCCCTTCACACAAGACTGGGTCCAAACAGACAAGAGACTTCACGGGATCCCAGTTGGTTTCAATTAAAACCAAAAGTCCAAATTCTGTTTCAGAAATGATGAGTCCTTGCTGGTTGGTGACCATAGGGGAGCTTGGAAAACATGTAGACCACAGTGTGAAGACAGATACAGGCCTGGCTAAAGCCAAGAAATCAGAGACTCGTGGGTCCTAAGGTTGGCACAGGGCTGAGAGTAGAGTATTGTCTGCTGACCAGGAATCCTTCAGTCCTTGGCAGTCAGAAGAGCTAGAAAGCACCTGTGACTCCAAACAACCAACGATATCAGAAATGCAGTGAAACTCCCCAAACTGATGTCAGGTCACTGGCAGGAAAACAGTTGGAACCCACCCAGGTTTCCAAGTGGCTTTACCCAGCAGGACTGCATAAGAGGATTACTGGACCACAGGCCAGGGTACAGGTATTTGGAAGGGTCTGCACTTGGTTGTATCTAGCACGGGGAGGTCTTTTTGCCTTGCTCCTTGGCATTGTGATAAAAAGCCCTTTGGAATAAAGTTCTGGGCTGGTGGGTTTTGACCCAGCACCCCCCCAGGCCATCCTGCGTTTCTGTCTGTCTCTCTCCCCTCTATATTCCTATCTAAATATTTCCCACTTCTCCCTGCTCAAGAGTACCCTGGTCATGAAAGTGGGGGCTGGTTCCCCACAGAAAATGTGTGCACTGGGAGCTAAAAAATTACAATAAACAGCGGATCAAGTCAGTCCCAGAGAGATACCATGTGTTCTTTCTCATCTGTGGGTCATGGATTTTATATAGATTTGTAAACACATATGTGTACAGATACCATGAAAACAGAAGGAAAACTTTCTAGGGAGCAAATGAAACAGGTGGAGGAGTAGGAGGTGACAGGGATATGGGGATCCACTATAAGTATATGTTTGCATGAGAGTGGCCTTAGTGACCAGTGTGATAAAAGCCACACCTCTATTCCAAGGAGAACCCCAGTCAGCACCTGCGTGTTGAGATCTGATGTCATCCTGTCTCCCTGCAGACCCACGTCTTAACTGGGGTTAGTATGAGCCCTCTTTCCACCAGGGTCCCTGACCCTTGGCCCCGAGGTTTCAACAAAATAGGACATTTTGCTGTGTGGTTTCCATTGCAAAGTAGATTGGCTTTGATTTGAGAGGATGTGTAAGCCTCTTCAGGTTGTTCTTAAGCATGTAAAATATTGTCTACACATATTTAAAGAAACATCAATGGCTCACTCCCATAGCTTACAGATTCACAAACATACCCCAAACACACACAGAACATGTCAGTGAGATTTTAGTTCTGGTTAATATTATTTATGAAAAGCAAATTAATTAAATTAAATGTGACAAAATACAATATAAACATTGGCCTGTGCATGGGGGCTAGTACCCATTTTGTTTTATTATCTGTCCCTTTGTATTCAATCATTTGTTCATTTGTTCATTTGTTCATTTGTGTGTGTGTGTGTGTGTGTGTGTGTGTAAATGCATGCATGTTCCACAGAGTGGATATGGAGGTCAGGGGCATACCAGGTGTCAGTCTCTGCATTCCATCTTGCTCAAGACAGAACCTCTGTTGTCTTTTCCACTCTGCCCAAATAGGCCAGCTGGGCTGCAAGCTTCCAGAGGCTCTCCTGTCTTGGCCGTCCATGTTCCCAGAGGAACACTGGGATGATAGTCACATGTCCAGCTTTATGAGTTCTGGGGATTCAGACTCAAATACTCATACTGGTGCTCCAAGTACTTTACCTGCTGAACTTTCTCCCCAGCCCCCTTTCCTTTCCTTTGAGATGTATAAAATGAAAACAACAGACACCAAAGGCCTGCTTAGTGCTGGGCTAGAAGAGGAAAGTAAAGACAGCATCTCCGGTGGGAAGATTTCCTAATTAAAACTGAAAATTCACAGTCATTTAAAGTATTATCTTCAGGTTGGGAAGAAAACTGACTTTTCTATTTTTTTTTGTTTTGACTTGAGAAAGGGTCTCACTCTGTAGTCTATACTAGCCTGGAACTCACTATGCAGCCCCAGTTAGCTTCAGGTTAGGTACCATGTACAAGCAGCAACTGACTCAAGCTGTCAAGGTTCTCATTGGCTCTTTGAAAGGTTTAATCCTAGAATCTTTAAAAGAAATGTGTTTATTACATTTTATTTATTTATTTTGTGTATCTGTTTCTGTGTGTCTGTCTGTTTCTGTCTCTGTCTCTCTCTCTCTCTCTGTGTGTGTGTGTGTGTGTGTGTGTGTGTGTGTGTGTTGTCTGTCTGTTATCAAGATTACTGTCACCTGTGTTTGGAGAGCTGGATCAGCAGTTAAGATGAGCATCTGATCTTCCAGAGGACCTGGGTTCAGTTTCTAGAACTCACATGGAGCTTATGACCACCTGTAATTCCAGTTCCATGGGGTGTGATTCCCTCTTCTGGACTCTAAAGATACCAGGCACATACATGGTACACAGACATACATCAAGCCAAAACATTCATACACATAAAATAAAATAAATCTTTAACAAAGATTATTGTCACCAAGAATCTCCAGGTCTCATCTATTCTCTCCCACCACATGTACATTGGAAGATTAGGTATTAGGTAGAATCCTTCTGAACAGACAGTTAGGGTTCATTAGTTCTCTGTTAGGACACCTAATGAAAATGCAGTGTTATGGGCTGCTAAGGATTGAAATACTGTGTCCCACCTCCTTCCAGTGTAGTACATTGAAGGTGGGGTTGAGTGGGATAGACAGTTTACAGAAGGAGGCACACAGGTGAAGCCATAATGTGAGGCTATTTGCAACTGAGCAGCCCTTACTAGAACACTGGGACATGAGGACATGACCCTGCTGCATCTGACCTCTGGCTTGCAGCCTTCCCATACAGCTAAGAGGTGTCTGTCACTTGAATCTCCAGTCTTTGCTAAGGTAGCCTGAGCAAACCAGGACAGAATTATGGTGGGAAAACGGGAGAGGAAGCCTCCTGGTAATCTCAGAAGCCCAGCAATATCTGAATAACAGCAGCTTCCTATGGCTGTCAGTGATGTCTCTGTTCAAGGTGCCATGTCTGTGCAAATGTGTGATGTGTGTGTGGTGTGAATACCTGTGTGATATAAGCAGTGTCTGTGTAAGGCTGTTGAACTGGTAGAAGTGCCCATGGCCTGGCAGTTAAGCATCCCATTGTGGCCAGGCCAGCCCACAGCTCTGCCCACACCCTCCTCCATCCCTTAGGCCTTGGTTTATGGATATCTTGCTGCCTTTGCCTCTGAGCAGACACTTCCTTCTCTCAAGGGAAGAACTCTTGGGCTTCCTCCAAGGTCCCTGCACTATGGGCTCTGCGTTACCAGCACTCTGCCTCTGCCCCCTCCATTCACAGATAGTGGTGTGTGATGTGGCCCAACTCACGGTCTTTGGAAGACAGAGTATGCCCCTGGGGCATGGAGATGCTACTGAGCCCAGGGCCACATTTGACCTGCTGAGGCCCCAGTTACCCAAATGAAACCCAAGAACAGTGAGATCAACAGCAAGCCAGAGGGGTGTTCCTGTGAGCTCTCTTCCTGTGAGGGTCTCTGCTAACCCTTGATTAACCTGCAGGTGGCCATGGGAAAAATGTTCATGAGCCAATAATTCTGTTAGTTTTCACTTATCATGCCATAGTAGTGTGAATGTAATTGGCCCCCTTAAGCTCACAGGGAGTGGCATTATTAGGAGGTGTGGCCTTATTAGAGGAAGTGTGTCACTGGGGGTGGGGGTGGGCTTTGAGGTTTCCTATGCTCAAGCTACACCCAGTGTCTCAGTTCACTTCCTGTTGCCTGAGGATCAAGATGTAGGACTCTCAGCAGCTCCTTCTCCAGCACCATGTCTGCCTATGTGCTACTATATTCTACCATGGTGATAATGGACTAAATCTCTGAAACTGTAAGCCACCCAATTAAATGCTTTTCTTTATAAGAGTTGCCATGATCATGGTGTCTCTTCACAGCAATGGAAACCCTAACTAAGATACATGTATAAACAAGTCTTTCCTAATATAAATCATTGCCCAAATCATGCTGAAAACCGAACAAAACAAAAACCCAAATAACAACCACAGTACCTTTGTGCTTTTAGGTTTATGTGTATTCTGTCCAATCAAAATGTAATCAGGACATAGTCTCTGCATATATGACACATTTATATCCTAAGCCAAGCTTCAAGCCCTACTTGGGACGTCCCTGTCCCCCTATCTGTACACTCATGATGAAAGTAGACTGTGATAATGGGCCAAGAAATGCCTTACACACCAACTACAACTCTGCAGAGCCACAGTTGAGCGGAAGGCAGTGTGGGCTGGTATGGAAGGTATCTTCACCTGCTCTCTGCTGCTATGACTTCAGGCTACAGATAGAGTAATTTACAAAGAAAAGATTCCTTCGTCCACAGTCCCAAGGGCTGAGAAGTCCGAGATTGGAAAGCAGCAGTAAGAAAGATTTACATTGTAATGGAAATTCTGCTGGGTCATGAGCAACATGTGCCCTGAGAGCACACTTGATAAACTGCACCTGACTCTTCTTTTATGAGCTATTAAGGCCCTTTCATGACTTCATGTAATCTTCATGTGTTCATTTATGTGTAGGTGCATGCTTATGTGCAAGTGTACGTACATAGTGGTCACCATGCAGGTTAGGCTCTGGTCAGTAAGACTTGGGAATCTTCCTGTCTCCACTTCCCTGGCCCCAGGAAAACAGGTATGTGCTACCACACCCAGATTTCTACATGGGTTCAGGAGATGGAGTCTGGATCTCTTTACAATGCACACACTTTAGAGACTGAGCCATCTCCTAGGCCATCCCTCTGTTTTCATGTCTCATCTCCATAATCTGCTTGAATTATTTATTCTGGAATAGAAAACACTTAGCAACCCAGAGCTCAGTGATCAGCAACCCTGTGATAAATAGACATGGGAACAGTGTGTGTCTAGGACTATTGTGTGATTAGTCTAATCTCCTACACCAGATGCTCAAAGAGTAATTAGCACACACAGACTCTGCCATGTATTCAATAAGAAAATATTCTCTGTGTTCATACCACACTCCAGGCACTTCTCTGGGCATCCACACACCAACCCGGCTCTGGTGTGGAAGCTCCTGCCCCAGCACATTTGACTCAGGCTCCACAGAGTTAAAGGCTACACGTTCCAAGAAAATCATCACCACGGTCTTCCCCAAATGTTCTTACAGTTTCAATTTCTACATCTACAATTGATTTGTTTTTCATGTCCTCATGGCTTGCTGTTTTCAGTGTATGGCTGTGATAAAAAACCAACCCAAATTGGCTCATCAATCACGTTCTTGTGTGTGTGTGTGTTCTTTTTTGTTGTTTTGAGACAAGGTCTACTTTCCAACTGACAACTGACAGCTTCGTAGGTCCTGAGATAAAGGGTATGAGCATCATGTCTAGCTCAGTCACCTTCTTTTACCTGCCCTAGAAAAAGATTTCATGATTTTAAGGTTGTTTATAAACTATTATGTCACCACTTCAAACTATTCCTTAGCTAAATCTTTATGTGACAATCAGCTTCCTCGTGTACTTATTTAACCTGAAAAGGTGTAATTACCCTAGTGATGGTTAGTTTTTTAATTTGACACAAGTGAGAATCATTTGGAAAGAGGGAACCTCCTGCTGAGAGAATGCCTCCATCCTGTAGGCAAGCCTGTGGGGCATTTTCTTGATTAATGATTGATGTGGGAGGGCCCAGCCCCACTATATCATGGTGCTACCCCTGGGCTGGTGGTCCTGGGTTCTATAAGAAAGCAGGGGAACAAGCCAGTAACAGCACCCCTCCATGGCCTCTGCATCAGCTCCTGCCTCCAG
>CABHPH010144037.1:0-25423 GCA_902168325.1 Peromyscus nudipes | reverse complement strand
CTATTATTATATTTACAACTTTGGGACAATACCATCGTACAACTTGGAAAGGAAATGTCACCTGTAAAGGCTACTATGTTGGTTTAGCTCCCATCTGGTGGTGCTATTGAGAGGTGATTGGCTTATGAAGGTGCTAACTTAACTGATATATTAATATGTTGCTGAATCCACAGCTCAATAGACTTTGAGAAGATGAGCCTAGTTGGAGAAAGCAGGTCATTGTAACTTTGGGGATTATATCTTATCCTTGGTCTCCCATTCATATTCATCATTACATTTTCTCTCTCTCTCTCTCTCTCTCTCTCTCTCTCTCTCTCTCTCTCTCACACACACACACACACACACAATTCTCTCTCTCCCCTCAACTTCCTAGCTGTCATCACTAAGCAGCTTTACTTCATCATGCCCTTTTTTTATGGTGTGCTCACTCACCACAGAACCAGCAACCACACAGTGAACTCTCTGAAACTGTGAGCCCAGTTACCCTGCCCTCTTGTAAATGGTTTGTCATAGTGACAAAAGCTAAAGCCACCATCTAATTCTTCATTGTCTAAATGTTTTGCTTTCTGTCACTTTCCTCAGCAATCCTCACTGCTGTAGCTAGAGTTTTCCTGCCGAGCCCACAGTCAGGACAAATCTGTGTCCCCTGCCAGTCCCACAGCTGCTCAGACCCAAACAAGTAAACACAGAGACTTATATTGTTTACAAACTGTATGGCCGTGGCAGGCTTCTTGCTAACTGTCCTTATATCTTAAATTAATCCATTTTTATAAATCTATACCTTGCCACATGGCTTGTGGCTTACCGGCATCTTCACGTGCTGTTTGTCATGGCGGCGGCTGGCAATCTCCTCTCAGCCTTCTACTTCCCAGAATTCTCTCCTCCTTGTCCCGCCTATACTTCTTCCTGCCTGACCACTGGCCAATCAGTGTTTTATTCATTGACCAATAAGCAACATGTTTGACATACAGACCATCCCACAGCACACTGCCTATTATTATAAGTGTTTCCAGAATGCAGGAGACACTGAGAAAAATTCACAGCTACAATCTGATGTGTGCTTGGAAGAGGTCCTTCAGACAGCACATTACCACACTACTGCATCCGTCTCCTTCAGGTGGGAAATACTGTTCATGATCAATGGAAACTCTCAGGTAGTCATGTCCAATGAAGATGCCATCCTGGTTGTGTGGGTACCAAAGTGGAGAATTACTCAGTGGAACACAAGGCATATGTAGTCCTCTTGCTGGGGATGTCTTTCTATATGCTGTGAATGTGTGTTGCTCTGATTTGGTTGATAAATAAAATGCTGATTGGGCAGTAGCCAGGCAAGAAGTATAGTATAGGCAGGATAAGCAGAGAGGAGAATTCTGGGAAGAGGAGGGCTGAGTGAGGAGTTGCCAGTCAGACACAGAGGAAGCAAGATGTGAAGGCAGAACTGAGAAAAGGTACCAAGCCACGTGGCTAAATATAAATAAGAATTATGGGTTAATTTAAGTGTAAGAGCTAGTTAGTAGTTAGTCTAAACTAATGGCCGAGTAGTTTCAATTAATATAAGTCTCTGCGTGTTTACTTGGGTCCCAGCTGCTGCAGGGCCGTGGGAGCCGGGCAGGATCAGGAAAACTTCAGCTACATCCTCCCATCCCTCAAAGTGTGTGTGTGGCTTTCAATATGAAGACAGTTTGCTGCTTTGGGGATATTAGAGCCAAGCATGAGCCTTCTTTCACAGCAGTGTATTTTCACTCAACCTCAGCTCACCTCCATCTCCATAAACACCTTGAAGCTTGTCTCTTGGAGACTGTTGTGGCCAATGCTCATGAGCTGAACCAAGCTCTTCCTCTGAAGCTCAGATGTCATCCGCTCCACGACCACTCAGTGTCATGAAGCCTTTTCCAGAAGAGAACTCTTTCTGGAGCTCTGAGTTAGGCTTGTCTCCCATGATCTGGATCCTCGCCTTATCCATCTCCTCCTGACTGTTTCAGCCTGTATTCTCCCTACATTCTTATGACAATAAAGGAGCAAACAGCAGGACTTTAGGCAGAATACCTTGTCTCTTTCCATTTAGAGCCAGATTCCTTAAAAACAACAACAAAACAAACAAACAAAATCCCTTCTTATCTCCCACTGATGCCTCCAGCCACTATAAACAGCATCCTGCATCCATCAATGTCCTGAAGTTGCTCTGACACAAAGACCTTCTCATTACCAATTCCAACATCTTTTTTTCTGGTCAAATTCTTTGATTGATGTTAGGGTTTCTGTGGTGGAAGAGTGCCTTGGCAGATCAGGGTCAAGGAAGGCCACAGGAATCATACCACCCAACAGATCTCACTCAAGAGATTTATTGGGCGTGGGGGTGAGGAGAGTGAAAGGCCACCTCTGAGTGGAGACAAGAGAGATGAAGAGAGCGAGAGAGAAAGAGAGACAGAGACAGGCAGAGAGAGACAGAGAGAGGAGGCTGTGATGTTGGGGGTGGATGCTGGAGGCTGGTGATGACATGGTTGCGGGCACTGAGTCTCTGAAGGCGGGCTGGGGGCAGATCTGGTTCCTAACAACTAACACCTCTGGTTACTCTTCTGTAACTTGACTTCATGTTCCCAGGACCCCTCCCTCTACATGTCTGACTGGAATCTTAGCCTTCTGAGGGCTGTTCTTTCCTTACTACCCCTTAAATGATGGTAAACTTAATGAGGAAAGATGGGGCTGAGTTGGAGAACAAGAAACTGTCTCATGACATCTATTTTTGGGGGAAGACCTTTCAACTCTTTACTTGGTTTGGACTCCCTCCCTATTGATGTGGATTCTGCATGCAGAGCAGTCCAAGTGCCTGATGTGTGGTACCCATGACAGAGCACTCTTTTTATATTCAGACGTTTGAGAAATACAATTTTGTTTCTGACTGCTGTGGCCGTGGCTGTGTTTTCAACAGTAAGGCGGTACTTGTGGACTGCGTGAGAACTGAGTTTCTCCTCAGATCACACATGGTTGTACAGCATGTTTAACACCCCTTTTCTGTCAGCTGATGGTTTCCATAGATACTCTTGGTTGGCTGTTGATCGCGTTCAGCTAAAATTCTGGAAGGTTTGTGGACATAGGAACTTCAGTGACTAGACAGATTTTTTTTTTAATGAAATATGGGAGCTGGGGAGATGGCTCAGTGAATAAAGTATTTGTTGTGTAAACATGAAGACAGGAGTTTATATCCCTAGAACCCACATAAATATTGGACAGGCATGGAGGCCAGCCTGTGACTCCAGCACTCAGAAGGCAGAGGCAAAACAAGCTAGCTAGACACACTAGCATCCTTGAGCTCTGGGTTCTGTTGAATGAGATGGGAAGTGATCAGGGAAGACTCCCGTTGTCAGCCTCTGGTTTCCACATACATACACACATGCATATTGCACACACACACACACACACACACACACACACACACACACATATGCGTACCACACACAGAGATGCACAAAAAACATGCAAGTGACGTAAGTAAATTTGTCTCCTTCTTAAATGTTTTTAGAAGGTCTCTTGCTGTATCAAGCTCCATGGCAGGGAAACTTACTCTATCACTGGCTCCTTCAGTGTTATTGAGAAGATGTTAATTAGCTTCTACAGCTAGGTGATGAAACTGTGAAATATCTGGACTACCCAGAATCTATAATTCCAGCTAAATTCTCCCCCTTAATAGGGAATAATAGCTATACTCAGCATTAGCATGCTAGTAAATATTTAACAGATTTTTTTGTATGTTTAAAAAAATTGCAGATCTTTGTTGAACCAGTCTCTTTGGTTGCAACATCTTATCTCAGATTATCACTTGTTTTTCCATATTTCTACTTGGTCCTCCATGATCAAGTCAACAGGGACCTTTGCACTCATTCCCAACAGCCCAACTGCTGACGTGGTCTGGACTTTCAAAGCTAAATTAGGAAACTCAAGAGGACAAGAAATAGAAGCCGAAAGTGCTGGAGAAGATTCTGCCACCTCCCTGTCCCTTCCACCCCATCCCACCCTTGCCCATCGCCCTGGCCTGCCCATTCCCCTTCCCAACCCCCCAACTGCACACAGTAAACAGGTAAAGAACACGGACAGTAACTTGGGGGTCATCGAAACAACGCCCCTCTGACTCTTTTCTTTGCCTTTGCCTTTGCAAAGATGGTCAATGTTAGGTCTTAGACCTGGGACAAATGGCTGAGGTGCCTATCTAACATATCAAAGAGAACCTGGCACCAAGTTCTCCCAACATCCCTCAGTCCCTACCTGTTACAGGGCTCTCCAGGCTGGCATATCTTGACTCCTACCCTGAACTTCTTCAGCCCAGGGACTGGGCTGCCCTTCCCCCAGATGCCCTTCCCTATATAAGCCAGACTTTTGGTTACCTGGGCCTTTTGGGCCTCCTGGCTGCCGCACCTGGTTCTCTTCTCTCCCTTCTCCCCCTCCCCCTCCCCTCTCTCCTCACATGGCTCAGGGTCATGTCCATTCTGGACTCTCCCAGGTGTCCCTGCCTCTGACCATGCTCTCCCACATATCTATAGTAAACTTTGTCCTCCACCACACCCAGGAGCAGCCATGGCCTTTCCTCTTTCTTTTTTTTTTTTCTTCATTCAATTAAGAATCTGTTTGGATCAAAGTTCACGGGCCAAGCTAAAGGGTTTTGTGAAATGGAAGTATAATAAAACCCTGTAGCTGGGGCTTGGTGATTTACTTCAGTGGTAGAGCACTGCCCTAGAAGGCGCAAGGCCCTGGGTTTGTTCCTCAGCTCTGAAAGACGCCTTCAATAAAAAAACTCTGTTGCTATCTAAAAGACTTCCTGTAGCCCTTCGCCAAAATGATAGAACTTCCCACAACGGTGGAACTGGGACACTGGCACCACCCTCATTTACTGCTTCTCTGGGCCACCGCTCAGGTATCGAGGACAACTTGGCATGGACTGCTGTGTCACTTTTTGCTGGCTTTCCAGATCAGGGGAAGGAGACCCACTGAACCTTAAACTTTGAATTTGTGCAGCCCACAGCAGCAACTGCAAGACACACGTCATCACTAAGCACTCGCTGGGTGACTACTGCAGCATTTGTTTCTATTTAGTTTATCGGATTCAGCTTTTAAAAACCAAAGCTGTTAAACGCCACTAGTTATAAATTTATTATTTTGGAAGGACTGCATTTTGCTTTAAACTCTATGGAATTATTTAAGCTCAATTAGTTTAAACTCATTGAATTGATATGTGCTCAATAAAGTAGATTTTAAAGACTGTATCAGAAAGGAGTATAAAATGCCCAGGCTAAAACTCATAATCTGGGATAATAAATATAAATGAAATTCACTATTAAAATGAATGCCATTAGTTTCTTTATACTTATTTAATGTGGGTACTGGAAAATTTTAAATTAGCTGGAGCGTGACGCTTGAAATCCCAGCACTTGGGAAGTCAAGAAGGGAGGATGAGGACCTGTAGTACCAGACTGGGTGACATGACATCTCGTTAAAGAGGAAGAAGAGGAGGAGGAGGAGGAAGAAAAAGAAGGGGGGTGTGAACTATCTATGTGGCTTTCAAGCGTCTCACAGTCTTCAGGATGAAACAGCGAACGCAAGAGAGCCATTCTGTAGACATACGGGTCACCTTCGATAGCACACATTCAATGCCGAGATGCTCCTCTCTCTGGGCTGACGAATTAAAAGTTAAAAAGTGATACTTCTTTTGGTGCCACCGCCAGCTCTAGGTGCGGCGTCACTGAGAATAACAGGTAAAGCTGTCATCAGGGTGGTAGGTTTGACGGCTAGGTTGGCAGAGCAGGAGAGAAGGCATAGGCAAATAGGGGCCCACTCCAGGGCCCAGCCAGTACTCAAGAGAGCTGGAGAGTGCCGGTTCAAGTGCAGGGCTTTCAGAGTGGGTCTCCATGGGTTCTACCAGCCAAATGTCATGAGACGTTGATGAGATTCGGTCAATACTAGCTATTTCCAAATTAGAGGAAGTAAAATTGAGAGCTAAGTGAATTAAAATTAAATAAGGTTTTAAATGCTTTAAGAGTTGGCATCCAGATAAGCTGGCCTTGGTGGTTATACATAGAGAGTGGTTGAAGCTATAAGCCAAGACAATATATGAGAAAAATCATATTCATCGCTTATAAAAACTATGATGAATGTTGCAAATACATGTATATAATTTTTTTTTCTTTTCTTTTTGGTTTTTCAAGATGGTTTCTCTGTGTGATGTCCTGGCTGCCCTAGAATTTGCTCTGTAGACCAGGCGGGCCTTGAACTCACAGAGATCCATCTACCTCTGCTTCCTGAGTGCTGGGATTAAAGGCCTATGCCACCACCACCTAGCTGAGTCTGTCTCTGTCTAATGCTGTATCATTTCATCCATTTTTTCCTATTGCCACAGGTAATTGGATAGAGAGACTGGCTGAGGCTGGATCGAGTAATATGTGGAATTCATGCTTGCTGTTTTATAAGGAGCTATTTGTATTTGAAATCCTGAAAATGTGTGATACACATCAAGATTTATAAGCCTGTCAAAGCCCATGCCATCAGGCAATGCAAAACTTCTGTGGATGTGTGCTTGGCTAATACTCGCTGTTCAGCTAGCCACCCATGGCACTCTGATCGCCAGTCTTCATTTTTTCCGTCTATATTTTTTCTCGTCCAGCTTTTTTAGAAATGTTATTCCAATTTCTGTCACACTGTCGCCTTTTAGTCTGTCTTGCAAGAATGTAACATCAGCAGCCAAATGAACCTAGGAGAGAAAAAAAGAAAAAAAACAGGCTTATGTCATTTAAAAAAATGTTTTTTCACAATCTATTTTCCCCCCGTCTTTCTTTTTTGATAAGAAATATCTGTTTTGAGAATAAAGACCCTTGGACTGTGCTCTCTAGAGATATCTTGGCCACATGTCATCAGTGTGGTGCGGCAGATGGCTAGAGGAAGGGTGAGTGGTCCAGGAATGGCCCAGACTTGTCTACCCATCTCAGGAAGAATTCAAATTCCTGACTCACAGAAAAATCTCACTCTGGTTGCTTGGCCAAGGGGAACTTCAGAGGAGAAATGGTTCCTTATAGGATTCCTCGCAAGCTGACTTGCCATAAAGCAATCTGTTGTTAGCTAAACAATATAATCGCTTATTCTAACAACATTTAGCAATTGCCTATGGCTTTGAGAGCTTTGAAAAATACCAACTAAATACATTATAAATATAAAATTAGATATTGAATTACAGACATGAATATTTGATGGCCAGGCTTTCTTTTCAGTTTGAAAGCATTTCCCATTTCCCAGACAATGGAGAAAGCTCAAGGGTTTACTTCTGTATTCATTAAAACGTGTTCATGTGAGAGCAGCATGATATTGTTGACCTATTTTCAATAGAATCTCTGATCAGAGTTATTTTTAGTCATTGGGATAAAGAGGATAAATAAGTGAGGGTAGCTGGTAGAAGAAGAGTAGTAAGTGAAAAACTCCTGGGCCTAGCAGGCAATTAATTAATACTTATTGAACCTTACCTGACTGACCCCTCCCAGATGAAGAACTTCTAGGCAATGAGCTTGGATTTTCTAAACCACAGGCTTCCAAATGTCAGATTGTCTGGCTCATAGAAAACACAAAACTCTTGCCTTGTGATAACCACTGTCTTAGTTAGAGTTTCTATTGCTGTGAAGAGATACCATGACCATGGCAACTCTTATAAAGGAAAACACCTAATTGGGGTGGTGGCTTACAGTTCAGAGGCTCAGTCCATTATCATCATGGTGGGACATGGTGGCATGCAGGCAGACATGGTGCTGGAGAAGTAGCTCAGAGTCCTACATCTTGCAGGGAACAGGAAGTAAACTATGTGTCACACTGAACAAAGCTTAAGCAAAGGAGACCTCAAAGCCCACCCCACAGTGACACACTTCCTCCAACAAGGCCAAACCTACTCCAACAAAGCCACGCCTCCTAATGGTGTCACTCCCTATAGGTTTATGGGGGCCAATTACACTCAAACTAACACATTCTAGTCCCTGGCTCCCATAAGCTTGTAATAATATCATAAAGCAAAATGCATTTAGTCCAACTTCGAAAATCCCCATAGTCTATCACAGTCTCAACAGCATTTAAAAGCCCAAAGTTCAAAGTCTCTTCTGAGATTTATGCAGTCTCTTAACTATAATTCCCTATAATGTCAAAATCAAAGTAATAATAAAAAAAACAGATCACATACTTCCAACATATAATGGCACAGGATATACCTTACCATTCCAAAACATAGGGAGGAGAGCATAGTGAGGAAAATACTGGACCAAAACAAGACCAAAAACCAGCTGGGCAAACTCCAAACTCTGCATCTCCATGTCTGATGTGAAAACACTCTTCGGATCTCCAGCTCCTTTCAGCTGTGTTGAATGCAACACACTTCTTTCTCTTGGGCTGGTTCCACTCCCTGTTAGCAGCTGTCCGCGGCAGGTGTCCTCCAGCTCTACCATCTTCAAAATCTTGGGTTCTCCAAGGCAATCTAGGCTTCAACTTCACAGCCTCACACAATGGAATCTCTAGGCCTTCATTCAGGGACACCCCTGACACATGCCTGGCCTCAGTGGCTTTCTTTAGTCTCAGGGGCAAATTCCATAGCTCCTGTCTTGTATCCTTAACTCCAGAACCATGTGGCCAAAGCTGCCAAGTTCTGCTGCTTGCTGGGGCTGAAAGATGGTCCCCTCATTCAATTACATCTTCACCAGCTTTCTGTCTTTCACTGCCTCAGCTTGGCTGTCCTGAAACTTGGTCTGTAGACCAGGCTGACCTCAGACTCAGAGATCTGCCAGCCTCTGCTTCTGGAGTGCTGGGATTAAAGGCATGCGCACAACATCTGGCTCTAAGCTTTTCTTCAATTTCTTCAATTCCTTTTCATAAGTTGGAAACTTAGCTGGGTGGGATCTTGCCCTAAGGTCACCACTCCCTTTATTCCATTCCTTATTCCGTTTGTCTCCTTGAACACAGGATTTATCTCTATCCCACTTCCTGGTGCCTCTTTTCCCAATCTGTACATTCTGTATTTTCCTTGCTCAGCTTGCTCCTTTTTATTATAGATCTTCATCAGAGTGAACACTAATAACCACAGGGCAGAGTCTGTACTAGGCTGTTTTGTGACTTCCTCTGCCAATGGAATTAATTCAAAACTCTTCACTTAAGCCTCAGGCAGACTCTTTGGACAAGGGCAAAAAGCAGCCACACATTCTTCACCAAAATTTCACAAGAATGATCTCTAGGCCACATATTAATATTCTTCTCCTCTGTAACCTCTTCAGTAAGGCCCTCACAGTTCATCAAATCACACTCAGCACCATGGTCTTCCATGCCCCTACTAGTACGACCCATTCAGCAGCAAAGCATTCCATTGTTTTCTTAACCTAAAGTATCAAAGTCCAAATTCCTCCAAACAAAGACCATGGTCTGGTTTATCACAGCAGTACTCTAGTCCCTAGTATCAACTTCTGTCTTCGTTAAGGTTTCTGTTGCTGTGAAGAGACACCATGACCATGGCAACTCTTATAAAAGAAAACATTTCATTGGGGTGGTGGCTTACAGTTCAGAGGTTCAGTCTATCATCATCATGGTGGGACATGGCGGCGTGCAGGCAGACATGGTGCTGGAGAAGTAGCTCAGAGTCTTACATCTTACAGGCAACAGGAAGTCGACTGTGTCACACTGAACAAAGCTTGAACAAAGGAGACCTCAAAGCCTGCCCCCACAGTGACACACTTCCTCCAATAAGGCCACACCTACTCCAATAAAGTCATACCTACTAATAGTGCCACTCCCTACAGGCTTATGAGGACCAATTACATTCAAACTACCACACTGACCATCCAATGAAAGAGAGTAGACTGTACTTTGAAATACAGGGCCTATAATTAATGTCTGTATTTTCTTCCCTATAGCTTTTTATGTCTTAGAAAATATAACAGAAAATCCATTAAAGAAACACACAGACTATGCTGAAGCTCTTTGGATATGTGAGACCACATGACTTATGACACTCATGGTCAGCACATACGGTCAAAAATTACCCATGAAAGCTGGAGACTTCTTTATCCTGTTTTTATTTTAGTTATGTGGTTACCCCTTTCAGTGTAACCTCCTACATTTCCTTGATATAATGCTTACTGTCACAGATCAAATCTAACACAATCGGTACTACATCATGAAGGATCCGCAAGGAAGATGCATGCAATCATCTCCGTTGTTTTACACTTTGGGGGTATCAGCTACTTTAGCCCTTCCTTAATTTCCACAAGTAAAATTATATGCATGGATCTTTATCGAGGAGGTCAACGACACAGGTTTAGAATGGTTAAGAGCTGGCCTCACCATCCAAATAGAGAAGATTCTAGAAAAACAAGACTGTTGGCTGTTGACTGTTGCCTCTTTGTCAGCTGCTGTAGCCTCACCAGTCTGACAGATTCTCTTCTCCCTCGTCTTTTCTTCATCACATTCTCTACCAAGACCATCTCCAAAGCCTTGGTAAGTGGAGTTAACTGTGTTGTGTTGGTCTTGTTAGTCTTCTTGAAGGACTCTGCTTCCTGTTTTCTGTGACCCCATCGCTCTCTATCAGTTTCCTACTTCCAAGTACTCAAGTTATTCTTTGTAGTCTTTAGGTACTCTGTTTAACACCATATTTTTGTGTTGTTTCCTGGAGTTCTAATCATGCTCCCCTTTCTTCCTGCTACACAGACTCTCCTCAGGTATTTCTGTCAGTTCTTCAGTCATATTCTGGCAGGCACATACAAACAACTTGGGCAAGGCATGGTGGCAAACAACTGTAATTCCAGAACTCTGAGGCTGAGGCAGGAGGATCATGAGTTCGAGTCCAACCTGTGCTACATAATGAGACCTTGTCTATAAATAAATGAATGAAAAACAAACAACTTCTTTCTGAAATCCTCACTGTGTATTTGTTAAACATCTCAACATCAGCACATTCAAAACTGAGCTCCCCCCCTCGTCCATTGCAACCCTCTTAGTTTATTCTATTGGTTATGTTATTGTTACTCTATTGGCTATAGTCTTCATGTCAGTCCTTCTGAACTAATTTGCCTTTCTGGTTCTTTCATTTTGAAGGGCCTTTGAACATTCTGATCCTTCTACCTAAAATACTATTTGTTTCCTGCTCTCTTTACAAAGGCCTTCTTCACCTAACTCCCATTGTTTCTTCAAAAAGCCAGTTCAGAGTTTCTGTCAAGACTGTATGGATTCTTTCTTACTCCAGGCCCCCCTCTATCACGTTTCTTTGCACATGACTTCTTGAACTAGACAGGAGATTCTCTGTGGGCAGCAACTGTATCTTGTCCATCTTTGTAGGCTCAGTCACGGACACCTTACAGATGTTAATAACTCTATCAGTTAAACCGAGTAACTTAGGTGTGGAAGCCAACCTCAAAAATGACCTGCCTTGACCTGTACTTCCTGTAACACACGCCCTCGGCTATTCCCCTCCCTCATAGCACCAGGATTGGCAGCTCAGACTGCCACGCTGTGATTAGATCTACTAAGAGGTCTATGTGGCAAGGAGCTTTATGAAGCTTCCACACAGTGGCTTGCAAGGCACTGAGACTGTGTGAACTTGTGAGTGGTTTGTTTAGGATCAGCAAGTCTGCAGAGGCTACAGCTGAGGCTGCATGTAAATTAAGCTGTGGAAGATCATTATCAAACACAGCTACCTAAAGTACTCCTGGAGTAAATTTTTTTTGAAAAGCAATCTAGTCTGTGTGTGTGCACCCACATGCCCATGTACCATAGAGTATGAAAGTTACAACTTGCAGGAGTCAGCTCTATCCTTACATGATGTGGGTTCTCAGGACTGAAATCAGGCTGTCAGACTTAATGGCACATGCCAAGTCATCTCCCAGATTTGTTTTCTTTCTCTTGGGCACAAATCCTCAGTCTTCCATTTTATTTTTAAAATTTAATATGGGACCGTACCGAATTGCCCAGGATGATGCTGAATTCACTTTATACAGCACAAACTTGGCCTGGAACTCATGATCCTGATCTTCCTACCTCCCCCAAGGAGCCGAGATGACAGGCTTGCAGTAAACAGGCCTCGTGTGGTCCCGGACTTCCCATCGTTAGAGACTGTGCATTGCTTTGAGGTTGTTACGCTTTGTGGACAGCACCGGATGGCTAACATGCATGACAAGGTGAAACACATGCTTTACCATCTCCAGGGCTCCTCTGATGACCCCACAGAGTAAGTTGCAGTAGCATAGCGCAGATCGTCCAGCAGGAAGCTCCTCTACGAACTCTGCCAGAGGATTCTTGTCCAGAATCAGGGAGAATTCATTTCTGCTTGAGTTGTGACAGGCCACACTCGGCGTGATTCCCAAGTACATCTTGAAGGCAACCTGATAAAGAGCGAGAAAATGACAGCATTTAGTCTCAAATGGAAGTCTATTCAGACGACCCAGTCCCAGGCATCTCAGCACATGGTCAAGCTTGCCAAGCTGAGTCTGCAGCCAGGATGTTTGTGCTCACACTTTTCTTTGACTTATGCCATGGGAGACTCTTAAATTATTCTTTTATTCTTATAGCAAAGTGCTAGGCTTTGTAGAATATGGTTTGTAAAAAATATTATTTCCAAAAATCCTTGAAGAAAACACTTAGGCTTTAGGATGGCAAGAAACGAAAAGATTATTAATCATCCACACAGCCTCATGGTATATACCACACTGATCATGGCAGACTGTAAGATTCAGACCATAAAATTTCAAGGGGTCCGGGGCATCTGCTCCACAATAGGAAGGCACTGATTTGAGAAGAGGCTGCTTTGGGGAGATTAGACCCAAGAATGTGTTTTTGGACACACGGAGTTATCATACTGTAGATGTCAAGTCTTCGAGCAGGAGCAAGGGGTAGCGGTGGGGACTACATAAATGTGTGTTGACGCAACTGTCAAAAGGGTCTGCTGTGGTGTTGGACTCCAAGAACCCCGCCACAGAGAAACAGGAGAAACCTTAGCCACAGAGAAAAGGGAGAAACCTTAGCCACAGAGAAACGGGAGAAACCTTAGCCACAGAGAAAAGGGAGAAACCTTAGCCAGCTTCCCTTACTCTCGCCTCTTCTTTCTTCCTGTCTTGGTTTTCAAGCAGATCTTAAGCCTCCTAGGAGTCACTTCTTTTCGAAACATTAGTTTCCATTTAGTTGTTTGCTTGTTTGTTTGTGTGCGTGTGGGTGTGTGGCACACAGTCAGGGAACGATGAGAAGCTGGTTCCCCTATCCCTCCATACAGGATCTAAGGACAGAACTCAGAGTCTCGGGCTTCCCGCAAAGCACCTTTACCTCACCAGCCATCTCACGCTTTCCTTCGAAGCACAAGTTTCACAAATGTGTAATCTGGTGTTTAGAAAAGTAGAAATGCAGTGGAGACTGTGGCCTTTGGTTCCTTGGCTCCTAATCCAAGGCAATTTCTTTTCCCAAACACCCAGGCCCAGCTTTCAAAGCTGATTAATGGAAATTTGTCAGCTTGGTGTGTTGCCATCCTTCAAAGGCCTTAATTAACTTAATTTTAAAATTAAGCACAGCGTTAAAGAAATGGAAGCAATTTTCTTAAATTATTTATAATTTGAAGTACAAAAATGTTCATTCATTTGTTCATTGGTTCATTTCATAGGCTCCTATGGGGGATTGCTCTAAAGCGCCTACCACACTGCAAATTCGGTAGCCACTTGCAAATCCAACTACTGAATGAGTTTCGAATCTGTGTTTGACACCATGTTTAGACCTAGAATACATGAGCATTGAGTGAGCTAGCATTTGCCAAGTGGACAACGTGGGGTGAAGAAGGGGCAGAGACACTTTAGACCTGTCTCGGCATGAAACACCATGCTGAGGATCAGGAAAGGTCCAAATCTACCAATTGGTGGGCAGTTGGGAGGCCTGAAGACGTCCCAATGCAGACTCCACATCTGCTTTAGAAGGATTTTCTTTGTGTCAAAATGATCGTGATATGAATCATGTCAGGACTCCTCTTTTTCTCTGAAAGCTCAATTACTAGGCTTCCCTTATAAATTCCAATAATCCCAATCCTAAACCCTGTTTCAAGTCTTTACTGTGAGCCCTTTTAGGAAGGCGGAATCCCTGTCTACCAAATCTTAGAGCTTAGAACAAGAGAAGAAACTTACCATGAAATGCTGGGTTTGAAGACTGGATTTGGCTACCAGTCAATGGCTGAAACCCATTTCTGCTAGTGCTGAGCTTCCCACTGGAAAATTTCTATACTCTAATTTGTGTGAGAATTTTCTATTTGCAGTAAAAAAAAACGTGTTGAAAGAATATTAGAAGGAACCTGTGCGCTTTGCATTTGGTCTTCACTGTTTTGACTGCCCCCGAGTGTCAGCATTCACCAGTAGGAGGCATTATCTGAACGTTGTTGGGAAATAAGCATTCCTGGGGAATGACATTGTTTCCTTATCTGGCTGGATGCAGACAGAGGAGGACTGTTGTTTCAAAAGAGCTCCACCCTCAGCCCCAGCCCCAGTTGCTGTGTTAAAACCCAGGCAAACGTTTTTCCCTCTTGGTGGGTCTCCAACATGGATGCTTTTCAGAGCATTTTAAAATTCTTTCTTAACCAAAAAACCGCTATTGGCTACAGCTTCATGGCTCTGCTGACCGTGGGAAGTGAGCGTCTCTTCTCACTCGTGGCGTTTAAGTGCCCCTGCAGCGCTGAGAATACAACCTATGGGCTGGTTTTCCTCTTTGCCCCTGCCTGGGTGTTACTGATCCTTGGATTCTTCCTGAATAACAAGGCGTGGAGACTCTTCACTGGCTGCTGTATAAACCCCAAGAAAATCTTCCCTAGGAGACACCGCTGCCGCTTCTTCTACGTCCTGGGACACATCACACTGAGTTCACTGGTGGCACCAGTGATGTGGCTCTCTGTGGCTTTGCTGAATGGGACGTTTTATGAATGTGCCATGAGCGGGACCAGAAGCGAAAAGCTCCTGGAACTGATTTGCAAGGGCAAGCCCAAAGAGTGCCAGGAAGACCTGTACAAAGTCTCCTGTGGTAAAAGTAGCATGACACCTGTGGAAAACGAAGAGGTGAAGCTGTCTCTGCAAGCCCAGTCTCAGGTAAGGTACCAATGGGACTTTTTGCTCCCAGAGTGAACTTGGAAATTTCTGTCTTCCTTTCCGCCAGGCCAGAGTCTTGAGTCTTGCCAGAATATGTTGACACTAAGTGGAAACTGGAACACGACGTAGCATTAAGACAATGCTCAGGAAAAGCTTTTTAGGGACAGGGTGGCTCAGTAAAATTGCTGATTGGATCGGGTAGTCTCCATTTCCAAAAAGAAAATACCCTCTGGGTTATGCATATGTAAATACTTAAGTGCTCTAAACCATCTCTCTGGGTTGACTTTGTAAATAATGCAGAACACAAAACCACACACTGAGTGCTAACCCTGAGCGGTAATTAAGCATTACTGCCTTCTATCGATTATTTATTTTTGAGTTGGTTTCTCAAAAAAACACAGACACATCTTATTCATCCACTGAAACACAGCTACTACTTTTCAGAACAGCATGTGGTGCAATTAGCAGGGAAATTTACTTGAGTGACTGCTGTGGCCACTGCTACTTGTATGCATAAATGCTGTCGGGATCACGAGTTTCCCAAATGAAGTGGGACTGAGCGGTCTTTAAATGGCCTTCAGTGAAGAGTGACCATATTCCCTAGAGAGATTATGACTTTTCACTCTCTGTGCTATACAGCTAAAGAAGTTCTCACGACACTTTAGAAGCTCAGAATTTGGAGCATTGTTTTACTTGTGAGAAGTAATTTACAGCTTCAACTAATCAATACAAGAAGTAACTTGTCATGGTGCCGGGTATAGGAACACAGGTCTTGATGCATAGCCCTGGCCTGGCCTTGAGATGAAGTTCATTTCCTATTTCTGAGGCCAAAAGATGCAGTAGGAGTAGATGAACAGAGTCATCATTTCTCAGGGATACTGTTAGTTTCTGGATGAAGGCACATGGGGCGCTGTAATTTTGCTTTTTTAGTGAGGACTTGCCCTTACAACAAACACATCAAAGAAAAGTTGACTCCTGCAGTCTAAAATGGTTAATGATAAAATCATATTCTCCATAAACTAACAAGCCAAAGAATGTCCCTAAATAAACTCCTTTGTTTGATACACAAAGCATCGGTTAGATGGACCATGTCAGGCTCCTAAGCGCCTTCCATCTTTTGTTGAAGGAAGGTATTAATTACTAATGTTATGATAGTGTGAATGACACATGGACTACCCCCCGCAGGCACTGGGCTCCATTCAGCCAGTGCCAACTCCAAACACTCATCACTGTAGAAGCCCTTCGTTAAATATAAACCCAAAGAAAAATATGCACATCTGGTTATAACTTAGATTGGCCACAATGACCTGTTGACTTTTCAGCACAGTAAGGACGGACTTGGGCTTGAGACGTGCAGGAGGATACCCAAGAGATGTGGGTGAAAGAAGACGTAGCAATAGCAGGTGCTGACCATGAGATTCAGATGGCAGCCGGCATCATCGCACAGTCCAAAACAATAATTGGGCGTGTGGGCGGAGGTGGAAAAGTGCATTCATTCATGGGTGGGTGCGGCGGAGCAACAAGAAACCCAGCTGGGTGACTCTGTGTTCTTAAGGATGGCGGGCGGAATGGAGTAGTGGAAAGAGCTCAGCCTTGGAGTCAGCTGGCTTTGAATCCTGATGCTGCCACTCCCCAGCTCTGTGATCTAGAACTCCGAACCCCAGTTTTCTCACAGTGGGGGATGGTGGCACCTACTGTGGAAAGTTATTTAGAGATAATGGACATAAAAGAGGCGCAAAGTTTCTAGAAAGTATTAGTAAGTATTCCAAGTGAGGAGAAAACTGGCAGTATTTGGGGAAAGAGGCAAATAGGACACAATTAGGGGGCTGGGCTGGGCACAATCCCCGCATTCTAGTGGGAATTCTAGGTGCTGTGGGTCTGGGAGGAGGACAAGACTCAGCCGTCGGGTGAGAAATGTTCAATGCTGAGGTTGGAGAGAAAGCAACAGAGGATCTGAAGCCGATCAAACAGTTTCTAACTCATCAGGATGAGCTCAGGAAGAGGGGGAATAGATTCTACACAGGAGGCCCGGTCACAGGAAAGAAGGGGATGCTGAAGGAAAGGAAGGACTGAGGGAGTCCACCACCAGCTCACTGGTGACTGAAGGAGAGAGCAGGAGGATTCTCACAGGGTAGTGATTGTACCTCACTTGGTTATCAGAACAGAACGAAACGCCTGCCAACAGGTGGGTAACAGAGGGGACCCATGAGCTTCTTACCCAGCATCATTTCACTGGGTTCCCAAAATATCCTCTGAGATGGGTGACCTTAATATTATAATAGAGCCTGAGGTACAGGGAACACCCATGGTGAGGAGAAAGGTGTTCAGCCTGAGGAATGCCAACTCAGAAATGGCACTTACGTAGGCTGAGACCCTTCTAGTAACCCTATATCTGATTCAGAGTTTGGGAACCACTGAGTTAAAGCTAATTTTGGCTCTGTTATAATCCGAGGAGTGAACCAATTGCAGATTAGTGGGGTTTTTTTTTGTTTGTTTGTTTTTTGTTTTTTTCAATTGGGCCCATCTGCTAAGGGTCCTTTGAACTGAAATCAAGCCAGGAGGTGGTGGCGCACGCCTTTAATCCCAGCACTCGGGAGGCAGAGGCAGGCGGATCTTTGTGAGTTCGAGGCTAGCCTGGTCTACAGAGCAAGATCCAGGAAAGGCACAAACCTACACAGAGAAACCCTGTCTCGAAAAACCAAAAAAAACAAACAAACAAAAAAAAAAGATGCTTTCAAGAAATCTATTAGTTGCTCAAATATAAAATTATATTATTAATTCAAATTATGAAAGTTAAATTGGAGCAACAAATTTAGAAGATATGTTAACTGTAGACTTTTGCTTTTAAAGTTAAAACACCAGTAGGATCACTCATATTTAGAAAACAGTTTCTTTCTCTAATTTTAGAAAATCAAGAACAAATAATTCTCAAAGTTTGAAATGATCCTCCCCCCCCCTTTTTTCCCCTTTCTTAGCATTTAGAAAGGCTTTAAATTCTTAAAGTTTCTGTGTGTTACTGTATTGTGTATTTTTTTGTCTTTACTGTGAGCAATAAATTTTGTGATCTATAAAGTGGCCGCGGCTCTCTACAAACAAAGTCCCAGGGGAAAAGCTGGTCAGGAGTCTGTGAACGCATTGATGAGTGCCTGGACACCTGACTAACACACCACTCATTCATTCAAATGACCCCCGTGATCCATTAGAAAGAATTCTTTCTTCTGCTAATACTACTGGAAGTGCCTTAATAGTAAGTTATTGGATAGTTACTCTTCCCATTTGCCAGCCTTCTGGTTATTGCTTTGCTTAGCAACAATGTTGAGTAGGGAAATGGATATTGAGTCAACTTTATCTTTATTTGGACTGTCAAAGGCATTTACAGTTAAAATGAATAATTTCAAGTGAGATGGTCATAATGACTGTGGTATTAATGTTGTTACATACTCTCCCAATATTACCCAGCTCTCTGAGATGCCATTTTGCTTTTCTGCGTCCTCAATATTTCTTTCTTGCTAAGATTCTAGGATGGTGTCTGATTTGCTCGGCATCCTTCTTCTCTCTGCTGACCACTTGCTATGCTCGCTGCAAATCTAAAGTCAGCTACCTGCAGCTGAGTTTCTGGAAGACGTACGCACAAAGGGAGAAGGAACAGTTGGAGAATAAACTCCTGGAATGCGCCAACAAGCTGAGTGAGCGGAACCTGAAGTGCTTTTTTGAAAACAAGAGGCCAGATCCCTTTCCCATGCCCTCTTTCGCTGCCTGGGAGGCTGCATCCGAGCTACATTCATTTCACCAAGACCGTGAACACTACAGCGCCCTCCACAAGGTGATAGACGATGGTCTGGAACAAACCCCTCAAGAGGAAGAGACAACGATGATCATGGTGGGCACTGCCCAGAGTCTGTGAATCGCTCACCAACACCAGTGGTAGACTCATTCCGAGAGTCACCCGCCGTCTCCATGACAAGCTATGTCTCCGATTTTCTCACCATCAGAGCTTCTTTAGAAGAGGATAACTCAGTGGGGAACTGTTTTAAGCATCTGAGTGCAGTGTCTGGATGTGCTCACACTGATGCTGAGTGATAACGAAGGCACTCTGAGTTGGTGAAGGTTGGGCCCAGGAGGCCCCACAGTTACTCTAAGCTCTAAGATTTTATGACTCAGCCCCGGCCCCCCCCCAGACCCTGGCAAGGTGGTCTACCACTCTCTGCAAGTATCTGCTGTGGTATTGGAGGAGAGACCTGTGCACAGTGGCATCTGTGGAGTGGCCCGCAGGAACCCTTTCACAAATATATCCAACACTTTATGAAAGGAATTCTAGCATGTAACATTCCTTTCCTCGGAAGAACTGCATTCTCAAAAGTCACCAACTGAAAGAATTATAATGTCTAAAAATCAGAGGTTCCCACATTTCCCCCAAATACTGAAAGTCTGTCTCTGGGGCAGGGCTGCCTCATGACTGGTGTATGCTGAAGGCACTCATGCCTTCATAGCCCACTTCTACATTCTAAAAGACAATCATTTAAGACCCACATGCAAGACTGCACTGATATAAAGACAAATCCATTAATATTGCATATTAAAACACTTTTCTCAATAAAAATTCCATTTTTACGGTTTTAAGACGGAAAATCACTTTCATGGATCCCTACTAAAATTGTGGGTTTGGGGCATGGTGCCACCTATGTTGTGGGTGTGCCTCAGTTTCTTTGGGCCACCCTAACCAAATGCCACAGAGGGCGTGGCTTGCAAACAATACTTCTCACACTTTGAGAGGCTAAAACTTCTGAGGTCAGGGTAACAGAACAGGCAGGGCCCAGTGAGGGATTTTCTTCAGGTCGCTGACTGCTGATACCTCACTGTGAGTCATGTGGTGAGATGGGCCATGTGATGAGAAGGGCAAATGAGCTCCCTAAGACATCTTTTTTGAGGGAACTCAGCCCGTGCTGCAGGTTATGCCTTCAAGACCCACCTCCTAATAACATCACCTTTGAGGTTCGGTTTCATTATATGAATTTCAGAGGTATATAAACATACTATAGAGTAGATTCATAATAACTTGATACGGGTCTTGGGGGACTGTCTTCAGTAGTCCAAGCATAAAATTATGTTGTTATTTTATACTTAATGGAAATAATGTGAGTGTTACTCTCCACGATGTAACGTTTACTCTGTGTGTCTGTCTGTCTGTCTGTCTGTCTGCCAGTCTGTGTTTGTGTGTAAATCCCCATAAATCTCTGAGCAGATCAGTGCTTAAGGCACAGTGTTCACACTTGAAACTAGCTCACACCTTACGTCACTAGCTCTCTGCATCTCCAGAGTTAAAAAGGCTTCATCTTAGGTCTTCATTAACATAAAAGTTGATGAAAGACTGTGGGAGAATCCTATAGGTCCAAGACCTCCAGAAAATCTTAAGATTGTGATTTATATGAAAAGTATATTTGGCCTTTATGTCTCCCCTTTGTGCAAAGCTTCTAGAACCCTTGGATTCTTACTGTGTGTCCTTTTACTAATGAAATGACTCCTAAACAGCTGAAGATGGGGGGTGGCTGCCAGGAACAACCATATGACTAAAATGCTGAACTTTTCAGCCTCATCTTCTGACCTCCAGAGAGCAGACAGGGGCTGAACGTTGAACTGATCCTGGCAGGAATGTCCATCTCTTTTGACATCACAACACGATGGTGTTGTCATCACAAAGTTTATGCTCCCAAACTGGCTGGGCAATCATAGGACACACCCACACACCATTCATACACACACACACCACTCACACACACACACACACACACACACTCATACAGACACACACATACACACACCACCCATACACACACATACACACATGCATAGACACACATACATACACACACACATTCACACGTAAACACTCCACATACACACTCAAACACACTCACATACATACACACATACACACACATACCAAAGGTAATGGAAACATCTAAACAGGTGATGCATACAGTGCTTTCCTGAGTCATGTGCTATTCTAGTGAATAAACCAGTGTAAAGAAAGAATCAGGGGCACCTCTAACTTACAACTTAGCAGTAGACTCCCAAGCTACTTACAACTTGTGCTCCCAGTTGTAAGTAGCTTGGGAGTCTACTGCTAATGGATGACATCCAGAGTCACTCATCCAAATGTCATCCAAAGTCAGGGACAATTATTGGGATATGGACTCTAAACCTGCATGGGACACATTCTTAACTCCAATTAGTATCAGAAATGATTCAAATTATAGGACACTCACTTTACATCGGAGAATTTATCATTATGAGGGAAAACAGCTACTCTTGTAGGCCAGAACTGTTGACACAGAAATGTATATAAAACACTCTCCTTCAAGTTTCAGAGCAGCAGCCTTAGGAGTTTGTGTTGGGTATAGGGATACGGAGATTATGGATGAGACAAGGCAGAGGTGTCAGATGGGATAAATAAACCAGTATGGAAAATGAGTGGCTCTCCTTAGCCCTTCTTGACTAGGGGCTTGCCCACCACTGAGTGTCTATTGAGAGCCAGAAAGCAGATGGGACCCAGCCAATAGCCATGCGTCTCTTGGGTTGGGTCAAAGGTAGAGAGGCAGCTGTTCTACAAAAGTAACTTAGTTGCAGGAGGCTTGGGAGTGAGGAGAAACCACTGGGGCACATGTCCGCCACCCTCTACCTCAGAGCCTTTCTATATTCAGTACATTCAGGATTATGGATGCCTCATTCAAGGAATCCAAGCCGGCAAGCCAGCAGCCTGGACTTCTTGCTTAGTGAGTAGAAGAGCTGACTCTCCTACTCTAGTCACCCCGAGATGAGTCAGGGCCTCTTCCTGACTCCTGGTCTGATCCCTGTGGAGTGGTATTTTGTGCAGAAGGTGAACAGGTTCAACACACCTTATCTGTTCTCCCAACAGCCTTGGAGGGGATGGGTGGAGACAGGGAGAGCAAATTGGTACCTGTTCCTTGGTGTCCAGAAGGTGCAGGTCTCCAGAGATTGGGAGACAAGATGGTCTGTGTAGAGAACTTTAGAAGTGTGGGCAGTTTGTTATCGTAGATGGGGTTCCCTAGAAAGAACCCCGAACTCGTATAAATGACTTTCCAAAAGGAATGAGCTCAGGAAAGACCCACGAGCATGCCAGATGCAAGAAGATGGGGTTTCAGGTAAGGTGTCAGGCCCTACCAATCCCTTAGCAAATGCTGGTCCATTTGCCTTAGCTCCAAAGGCTTCAGATGAGGTTGTGAGCTCTTCAAGTTTAAGACAAGACTTTTTCCCGTAACAGGAGGAGAAATTCTCAAGCAAGGAGCAGTCAGTGGCTCTGTATGACTTTCCAGGGAAGTTGATACAGGGACACCTGGGATTAGATATCTGGAGGTGGCAGAAGGGTTCCCTGAGGTCTGCTGTGAAGTTTTCCTTTAGACTTAGAAATGATGTGAATGGAAGACATCCCAAGCCCAGGCCCACTGCCTCTTCCAGCTTCTAATTTCCCTGAAGCCACAGCAGCCAACGTGGGCCGTCGCCTTCTCCCACCACTGCTGCTCTGTGACACCAGGGAAAGAAGGATGTGATGCCTCCCCAAACAAAGGATCGACATAAGAAAATTCACAGATACTCCATTTTCCTTTTGCCTAATTTAATTATCCCATGAGAAACTAGTCGCAAATATATAAGGTTCTTTTTCTCCCATGTATTCCTAGCTTTTTGTTCAGACTCAATTAACAAGCCTTGTAGTTTTAGGATGCATTCAGTTTATTAATCTCCAGTGGAAATGGAAAAAAGTATATAGCAAAAATTACAAAGTAAGCTTGATAGAGAAATAATTAAAGAATTTCATGTATTATGCCATAAGATTACATATTTTGCATATATTGTATCTTCTCAAACTATGTTTTTAAAATATGTATTATTTTCTTTTTAGACGTGTAAAACATCGCTAAGTGTGTATACATCTAGCTAGGAAACTGACGAAGCTATCCACTTGAAATGTGGTCCAATAGTTCAACACCCAGCGATCCAGCGGTTTACCATAAAAACTGGTTGAGACTCTAGGAGTCACCAGACGGCAGAAAACTCATACCTTTCTCCCAGGGTTCATTTCAGGTATTTCAACTACTAACTGTCATTAACAAACACCTAAGAGAAGTCAGCATTCAAAAGGATAAGGCTTGTCTTGGCTCACAACATTGGGAGTTATCATATATGACAGTCCTGTCCCACTTCAGGCATGTGGCCAGGCAGCACATCATGTGACCGCTCATGGCATGACAAAGCCACTTAGCTCAGGAAGCAAGAGAAAGAAGAGCAGTTGGCTGTGCCACCCACTCCCACTCAGGACATGCCTTAAACAACCTAGAGTCCTCCTGCTGTGCCCCACCTCTTCCCAACGCCATCTCCACACCATGAAAAACTGCAGTGCAAACCTTTCCTGGGCTTTTGAAGGATCCTGCAGCTGCAGACTGTAGCATAGTATTGTTGCACTTAGACTTTTGTGTTCCTGAATTCTCTAACATAGATTTCTTAATTTCCCCAACATTTCCTCTTTGTCTTCTGCTGTGCAAGCGAGAGGATATTTAGTTTCTTTGTGGGTGAGACTAGGATCTGCCTCTTTTATAATCCCAAACTCATTAAGAAAAACATTGAGGCTGGATCCAAAGATCTGTGTTTGTCGGTGTGTCTCAGTGTGGCTCGTGCTTTGCAATAATCTGAGGCTTTGAAAATCTCACTGTCGGGCCCACTCCACATATACTGATATATTTTTTTTTCTTGGAACCAGACCTTAGGATGTTGAAAACTATCCTCATAATTGTTTCCAGGGAATTCATGGTAATGATAAGGGCATGAATTTGTGATATTTGCAATACTATCTGGTTTTCGAACAGGACTTATGACCAGACCTTGTGTCTCCAGGTAGGGGAAAAGCCCTAATTAGAAGTATTTGACAATGTACATTGGGGCAATTTTAAGTTGCCAGTGTGATACCATTAAATGAATAGGTAGGAAGAAATAATAACTGTGCTTGTTTGTTTGTGCCCTATAGCCTAGACTGGCCTTGAACTCACTATGTCGCCAGGTAACCAAAGCTGACATTGAACCTCTTGATCTTGCCTCTCCCTTCTGAGTTCTGAGGTTGCAGACCTGTCCCACCACAACTAGTTCTGTTTTGTTTCTTAGAGGTACATAGTTCTAGCCAAGTCAGTTTTGGCCCATCTAGGTCTTATTTTTACAAAATCTACTATCTGAGTGTTAATTAGGGTTCTTCAGTGAAACAGAATCGATTGCATCTGTATGCATATATACAGATATATGAGAAGGAATTTGCTGTGGCAATTAGCTTACACAGTTATGGAGGCCGGATTGTCTCACAGCAGTCCATTTTCAAGCTAGAGAATTAGGGAAGTGGGTTAATATGGTTCAGTTCAGGTCCAAAGGCCTGATAACTAGAGGAGCTCATGTTATAACTCAGTTTGAGGCCAAAGGACAGAGAATTTGGAGTTCTGATATTGAAGGGCAGGAGATGGATGTACCAATTCTTCAGGAAGAGTGGGAAGAATGGGGGTGCATAATGAAGAGGAGGAAAGAGAGAGAGGAAGCTAGTTAATGGGAGAGTTAGAGAGAAAATGCAAATCTATCCCTCATCTGTCTTCTTTGTATTCTCCAAACTATTAGTAGATTGGATGGTGCCCACTTGCATTAGGTGAGGGGGCACTTTTATAACCAACCCACTGATTCAATTACTAGTGCTACCCAGAAACACCCTCAGAGACACACTCCCAAATAAGGATTTACCAAATGAGTATTAATCTAATCAGGTTGACATCCAAAAATTAACCATCACACATGGTAAATTAAATAGAATTAATAACTCCAGACGAAAGATGGAACTCCGTAATCTTCACACTAAGGTTCCTCCTCAGACCCAAGTAAACAACAACAACAGCAACAACAATACAACAGAACATGAAAGCTGGATGAATACAAGGTGTGACAGCTTGTTCATTGGTCTCTTTCAGTGTCCGATGATCCACTAAAGTCAGTCACCTTGTAAGGAGTCCAAGTTAGACAAGTGTAGAGAACGGGAGAGAGGGAGAGGAGAATGTGGAGGAAGTGAGGGCAAGAGAGAAGGAACCTAATGGGCCCAGTTGTCCCAGTTATTGTAGATCAAGGAAAGCCAGTGAGTGAAGAGATCTTTTGGAAAGCCTGGTCTTAATATAGCAGGCATGGCATGAAAAAGAATCAGGAAGCTTTGAAAAGTCCTCGATGTAAGACCCTCACCAAACCAGTGTAAGCCATTCCTACACACTTGAGCTATCCCATGTGGGGCC
>CABHPH010144036.1:31162-46933 GCA_902168325.1 Peromyscus nudipes | reverse complement strand
GTGTGTGTGTGTGTGTGTGTGTGTGTGTGTGTGTGTGTGTGTGTGTACAAAACAAGCAAAAAGGAGTTTGATGTATCTCACACACTTAGTGTGAGGAAGCTGATTTGTAAGAAGTAGCATGGCTTACACGTGTTAGGAAGATACTACAATCATGTAAAGTTAGCTCAGATTGCAAGTTGCATATATTACACACTAAAAAATGGTCTTCCTTCTCTAAGTATTTTGGGGCTCAGCAGTAAATTAGGGCTGGAAGTGAAAAAGACGTGAATTCTCTTAGGAAGATAAGACACAGGGAAGAAAGCCTGGCCAGTGGAACTCCTGGGGTGACTCTCACAGCAGCACAGTGTCAATGCATTCGAGAGAGCCTCCTTCCTTTGTTGTTAGGACTTAGCATTTTAGGAAGACAGACTTGATCAAGAGGCAGCAAAGATCTATCACTTCATTTGCCTATCCCCACTTCAACAAAGTGCATATTGTACTTGAAATACTGCCTAGGCTGAGCTGGACTTCTCCCTGGGCAGTAGATTGTGTCTTTTTCTTGTATCTTTTCATCCTGGTTTGCATGTAGCTTGCTTGCTCTTCATCAAGTACTTACTGTATGCCACAGTTGGGATATGCTGATATACTCAGAATAATACAAAACAGAAGCAGAAACTTGGTACCAATAAAGCAAAATGATCATTTTTTTAAAAAATGGCAACTGCATAAATTATATGGTTGTATGTGAAAATTCACAGTCTTACTTTTGGCGAGACATCCTGCCATGAGAAAATAAAGTGGTTTGCCATAGCTTCCGCTTCACATGTGAGGCAACCAAATGGCATCTGACATGGTCTGGTTCTGTCAAGAAGTGTGCTGCGCCCTGTGGAGTTCTGGGTACTTGGTCTGCCTACATAGGGTTAGAGGTTGTCTTGTCTTTTTCCTTCAGGAGTGCTGGTTGGATGTGTGCTAGGCAGCAAGTCTGCAGCATCCCCTCCTGCCTTTGAGCTCTGCTACAGTGCCAGCTTGCGGGCACCTCCTCTTATTTCAAAGTGTGTTAAGAGTATGAGGCTCTTTTTCATTGCTTAGAAAGCCATTAAAAAATAACCACAAAACCAGCTGTTAATTTGTCTTTAAAAATAAGTCTGTGATAAGAGCATCCCTCAAAGTAGCAGCAGTACTAGGGTTTTTTTTTTTCCTCCACTGCCTGGTGGATGGTTTCTTTTTTGCTTTGTAATTGATCTCGCTTATTGAGTGCTTGTTAGCAACATGTGGTCATTTGTAAGTGTTCTTGAGTGAAGGACAGGAAGGAAGAGTGAGGGGGTGGAAAGGTCACTTTACTAACAAGTTGTGGAAAACTCTGACAGTGATTGCCTTGGGTCCAGAGTTTCCCTCATTGTCCTGCTGATGGGATACAAGGTGGCTGACTAAAACTCCATCTTAGCCTTGCCCATCCCTCTTGATGCAGAGTAAACCACTGGACCTAGGTAACCAGCGTCCTTGCCCTCACATTCTGGACAAAGACCTAAGGAGATCACTATGAAGTTCAAAATTATTTGTAATTGCACCCATTTTAGTACTCTAAACTATATCCCTTTATTTTACACATGAGTGATCCAAAAATAGACATGTCTGCCATGCACACATGTGCACTTACACTTTCATTAGCTGGCTGTAAATACAGGTCTCCTATTTCACATTCTTACTTGGAACTATTTAGTCCCTTTCATTCCCATGGGCTGTTGGTCAGCAGGAAGGTCACTTGTGAAGGTTAGCACATCCTGTCTCTTCCATCTCACTGGGTCCCAAACAATGCATGGTAAAGTTGGACATCTGTGTATTTTTTTTTTTTTTGAGTAAATACAGCGTCTTTACTCAAATAGACCAGCCACAACACATGTCACCACTAGGTGGCACTGCTCTCCTCAGTCATCACTCTCCCTCCTGAGCTAGGGTTCCTTCCCTTCTTTGCCAAAGCACATACAGAACAACTCCATGAGCTCAGTCATGTAAAGAATGTGAACTTAGCCCTATTGTTACACATTGTCTTTGTGTCTTTTGTTTTTTGTGTTATATATCCTAAAGGCACTCTTTATAGGCATATGATAAAAAGAGCAATCACATTATGGTAAGCACCAGAACTCCATCTATGTGCTCACTAGCCTTTGACTGTAGCCTCATGGAACTCTTCATCTCCATCATATACCTCTCCATTCATTGGTTTTTATTTTTATTTCACAGGGAAAGCAAGGAGATGCGAGCCCATCAGGCTAAGATTTCTATGGAAAATAGTAAAGCCATCAGTCAAGATAAATCTATCAAGAATAAGGCAGAACGGGAAAGGTAAGTGTGAGAATGCTCACTGGGACAGTCCGGTTTACTGGGACAGCATCAAGCAACATTTGGCTGTGTAAACTCAACATGGGTCTGAGAGATAACGCTGGTATGTTCTGAAGAGTCCTGTTAGCACACCTTCAATCCCAGCCCTGGGGAGAGGGGGAGGTAGCAGAGGTAGGTAGATCTCTGAGTTCAAGGCCAGCCTTGTCTACAGAGCAACTTCCAGGACAGCCAGGGCTACAGAGAGAAACCCTGTTTCAAAAAAAAAATTATCTTTATTTTGATGTATATGTATTGAATGAAACTTTGTATCTACCATTACCTGGTTCTAAAGCATCAACTAATAGCTGTTTCTACAATAATAATAACCTCTGTGCCAAAAAGTCCTAAGTAGCACATGTATATGGTTGTGGTTTCAGTTTTACCATACTGCTGAGGACTAAAGTTAAAAGTTTATCATAGGACTTAGCAAGACCAATAGAAACTAAAATGTTATTCTATTCTTGAGTCAAAGAAGATTTTTGGTTGTTGTTGTTTTTTCGAGACAGGGTTTCTCTGTGTAGTTTTGGTGTCTGTCATGGATCTCGCTCTGTAGACCAGACTGGCCTTTTACTCACAGAGATCCGCCTGCCTTTGCCTCTCGAGTGCTGGGGTTAAAGGCATGCGCCACCACCTCCCTGCCAAAGAAAATTTTTGAACAGAAATGATACAATATTTATAATAAAATGAAAATGCAAGCACTGTTTCTCATGGACAGAAACTACAGTGACTTTTAACATGAAAAGCATGTGTATTTCTTAAAAGATGTCAAAATTAATAATATGAACACTCAAAGAAGGTAGAAAGGTAGAAACCAGGGTGAATACCAAGATCCTAGATCAAAATAAATAACAATACATAATAAATACACGAAAATACTAAAATACTAAATAAAAATAAATACACAAAATACTAAAGTGGTGGTGGGGGTGGTGGGGAGCAAGAGAAAGCATCGGGAAAAGTAATAGCTTATCTGAAAACCTGTGAGAACAGATGAGCCGCTCCCTAGACTGTCAGCAAGAATGATCAGGAGGAGAGAAGCAGCACGAACTAGTGACCTGTGGAAAGAAAACTGAAAAATGAGTGGAGGCAAATAATTTTTAAAGAATGCTCTAATGCTAATGGTAAATTGGAGAATATGCACAGAGTGGAGAATTACTTAGGAAAATACATGTGCCCCCATGGACAGCCCACATCCATGTGAATGCAAACAGCACTAATTGGATTTGGAGCTTATTGATAATGTTAGTAATAACAAAAGAAGACAGGAAATTGGAAGAAGACTGGTTGAGGGCACTGGGGATGCTGGAGGAAGGAAATAGGGAATTACGTTGTGTACATGTATAAATTGTCAGAGAATAAATATTATTTTAAAGGAGAAAAGGAAAACACGTGAAGGGACTATAGATGGAAAAGCCTGAGAAGACATCATGATTACAGAAGTGCCCCCGTTTGTATGCTGTGTAGTCAGGAAACTCCCCACCTATAACTGGGGACACAGTTAAAACAGCATGATGCGCCAACCATGGGGCAGAATCGTCAGTATCTGGCAAGGCAAGTCCCATGCTCCGACATATAAAGATGAAAATTAGGGTTAAAAACGGAGCCATGGGATAAAGATGAAGTTGTCCATATCCTACTAGCAAGCAAGTCTGGGAACTTGGATTTGTGAAGGAAGCCAAAACTACCTTACTAAATCCTGAAAACACACAGAATGATGTTAGCATGCCCGTGCTATGTGGGATCTCACTAGAAATGCTGAAGCTCGGGCCCCCTCAGCCCCTTTGAGTCTGACTCTGGGTCGGGGAGCACAGCAGTCTGTCTTTGATAGATCCTCCATGTGATTTATGAACAAGAAAGTTTGAGAACACTTAGATATATTTCACATGGACACATCCATATATAGTTAAAAATATTAAAATATGGCTAAGTAAGCCTTTGGCAGCTCCAGGACTTCCTCCAAGGAAAGGAAGAAGGGAAAATAGAATCTGAAGGAGTGCAAAAGAAGTTTAAATTTTATATGTAACATTCTCTTTTCTTTAAAAATAGGAGAGCAGGGACTGGACAGATGGCTCTGTGGTTAAGAGTGCTTACTGTTCTTGTGGGGGACCTCAGTCCTCTTCCCAGCAACCACATGGCTGTTCACAACTGCCTATAATTCCAACACCTTCCTTTGTCCTCAGAGGGCTCCTGCACATGCATGGTGCAAATAAACTCCTGCAGGAAAGTAGGCATTTACATGGACAAAATTAATCTTAAAAGTAGGAGACCATAAAGAAACATTAGTATTGGTTAGTCTGAGTGATGTGTGCACAGTTAGTTTTTATATCTTTCTACGTATTTTGTGTGTTTGGAAAAGATGCTACAATAAAAATTAAGGGGAAAGGAAGCAATAATCTTATCCAGAAAATGAAGTGAGGTAAGACTGGTTCTTATGGATATAAGTGAGTCCCACATGATGTCCCACTGTTATTTGTCTCCACTGTTTATAGGCGAGTCAGGGAGTTGAACAGCAGCAACACTAAGAAGTTTCTAGAAGAAAGAAAGAGAGTAAGTATTTCATGCATTTCTCAGCACTCCTCTTTGAAAAAAAAATCTGAATAAGAACTTGTGCTTGCCTCCCAACCTTTCAAGCTAATTTGCTTAATTTCATTATTTTTCTGTACATGAAATATTCCAGCATTGCCCCTCCCTGAAAGCCAAAGCAATCTCTGACTGCAATCATTATGGAAATTATCTGACAGCATTTTATGTAGATTACAAAGCCAAGTTTCAGTCATGCAGAAGTGCTCAGTTATTTTCTAAGATTTAGGAAAGGGAAGATATGCCCAATATAATATATGAGTCCAAACTCTTTAACAGTTTTCATGGTCTTTTTCACTCCTTTTTTAAAAGTATGATCACCCTTAGTTAAAGGATAAGCTTAATAAGCCGTCCATGATTTATAATTTTGAGACTTCAACTTGAAATTGATCATATACTTTTTTTTCCAGCTGGCGATGAAACAGTCAAAAGAAATGGATCAGTTGAAAAAAGTCCAACTCGAGCACCTAGAATTCCTAGAGAAACAGAATGAGCAGGTATTTCTCCCAATGCACATAACCGACGTAGGTCAGCTTCAGGGTGGTGGTGCCATGGCCCACAGGAACCCTCTGGGAAGGGCTGTGGCCAGGGAGTACAGTGAACAGTAGAGAGACTTGCTACCTGCTTACTGTACTTCCTCTTTTTCATCAAAAAAACAACAACAACAAACAAACAAACAAAAAAACAAACCAGAAATGCCTTTTTGTGGAGTGGAAGAAGGAAGTGGGTATGGGGTGTTAAGGGTGCAAAGTTGTCGTTTGGACCTATTATAGGGATGGATTCTAAGCGCAACTACTAAAAGGGAGGATATAAGCAAACAGGTTACAAATGACCTCTTCATTTCCATTTGGAGCTGTGCAGCTTGCAATCTGTAGGTGTTAGTATATCAAAAAGCAAACTAGAAGAGCCATCTATCTCCAGTGTCAGTCTAAAAAGTGAACTTGTAAATTCTTCCCAGAGCTTCACAGTGGGATCTAAATTCTTGCCTCCATAACTCAACAAGCAACCCAACAGCAATGCAACAGCTTTGCATCTTCTCACTGTTTTTTTTTTTCCTTGAAAAAAAAAAGAAAAATACTAACTAGAGAAGTTCAAGTGTGCACATGGTGGTTAGCCCGACTCCTGCACCAGGACGAATCTGCTTCCCGGAAGTGGAGTATATGAGTCACAGCCCACCAGCCTTCCTTTCAGCCTCTAGCTCACAGGGCACTGTAGCTCACAGCAAAGTGTACATTTCCGTCTCACTTGGTTTCATTTCACTCTTGGTTTGGACATTGTACTTTGTTGATAATTTACATCATTTAGAAGCTATAAAGAGCTTTTGATGAAATAATAATACTGCATTTTTCTTTTCAATTTCTTCCCCTCTAGAAAGCAATCCTATGTAAGATTTTTTTTTTCAGAGTAAATAGCTCACCCTGAAGAATGCTTCAGAAGGAATTACATTTTAAAAGGCCCTTAAGAAAAGAACACAAAACCATAGTCATTTTTGTCTTGTAGCTTAGGTAACAAACCTAGCCACTGATTTCAAGTCCTCACTCTCTGTTGGACAAAACTCGGACCTCTCATGGTTCTGAATTAAGTTTCTGGTTTCCTTTTCAGCTAACCAATTCTAGTCATGAATACTTGCCCTGATCCCCAAGGAGACTGGACATGTGTTTGGTCCTAGAAGTCTAGTTCATCTGACCAACTCATAAATACATCGCATTTTGGTACACACTATGCAACTTATGTTTTCTGTTTTTAAAGCCCTTCTCAGACTGTGTCCCTGGCAACATGAGACTGTAAGAAAGGGTAAAGCCACCATTTCCAAAGCTTCAGAACTCACTTCAGGAGTTCAAGGAAAGCAGAAGATAAGGATATCTTTGAGAAGGTTTAGAATCTGCTTTAAAAGAAGGGCATGATGAAAGGCAAGGCACAGTTAGGTTTTAACTATCTAAATTAAGAAGCTATTTAGAAATTATCATGTCGCTTAGCAACAAGTTTGACTAAAGAATGTAAATGTGCTAAAAATTACTCATCACTACATAGTGGTGTAGATCAGAGCTACAGAATACAATTTTCAGGTGTTGCTACTTTTAAAGCATAATAAAGAAATCACTATGAGCATTGAACTATCCATGGATAATTCAAACCATATCAGAGTACTTGCATTAAAATATGGGGTTACTGATAGTTGTATTGATTGGATCATGTTGTAAAGATGCTGGCTTTTTGTTCTTAAACTTCATATAATGCCTATGAATATGTCATAAGTATCATCTACCACCCACAGCTGAGACTTTGAGTCACAGAAACTTAAGAAAGCACCGAACATGAAAAATACTCAGATGTAAAAATATTCAAGAAAAAGGCATTCATTATATCAAATAGAAAGAATTGGGAATTAATTTCTACATTAAGGTTCAACTTGCAAATATCACTTGCTCCATAGCAAATTAAACAGTAGGTTTTTGTAGTGTGTTTTTTTAACATGAAGGTCGAGCAGTGCTCTGTTACAACACTCTCCTAGGCGCAGTGCAGGGGGTACATTGTATATCCACTTGCTTCCTCGTAAAGACAAAGACTGGAGCCCTGTAATAGAACTCCATTCATAGTCAAGCAAACATTCCTTCAGTAAAGCAGTTTGCTGTCTTCATGGAATCCCAAACTTCTAAATCAATCTTCCAAACCATGGTTAAGCCCCAGATTTCTTCCCTGTGTGTAGACCAAAGATGACTTAATTTAAGCATCCATACAGTATTGCCTTTTGTAGTTTCGTACTCTTTTTCCTATTCTTATAGACCTCCCAGCCATGCCCTACCAACCCATAAGAAAGCCTGGTGGATCTACGTAACTAGACCACTGTCAGAGGTGCTGGGAGAAACAGATAACCGGTTCACACAATTCCCCTCAGTCTTGGTTCTGGATCCTGTGTCCTTTGTACGACACTTCCTAGCCTTGCTTCCTTCATCAGCCACTTCTTCACTCAGACTTCCAAGGGACAGGGCAATTTTTTTGTGTGACTTACACAGTGTTTCATCTGTCTTGACATGTACCATTTCAGACATTTAACGATTTCATTACTGTCACATTCAAGTCTTAAAAATTAATATCTGTCATTAATCCTATCATTCAATCAAGTGAGGCAAAGGGCTCAGACAACCTACCCCTCACAGGAGAGAGGCACACATTGGGCTAATAGGCATTGGTTGTTTGTTTTGTTATTTTTATTCCTTTGTTGAGCTCAGCTTGGGGAAAGTTGTTGCTAATGGGTGTGTATGTGTTTTACTCTTAGCTTTTTTTGCTTTTCTGTGTATGGTTTTGCATTCATTTCTCAAAATCACTTCAGTATTCATTTATTTTGTTTTCTATGTATGACTCAATTTTGACATTACTATTTTTGTACAAACAGCTTTTGAAATCCTGTCATGCAGTGTCCCAAACACAAGGTAGGACTGAAATTTTGATGATAAGCAAGACCTTGCTTTCCCCTGGCTATGTCAGTATTCTTGGTTTGATTTCCATTTATGACTCCCATCTGGTCACAACTAACTAATATCTGAAGGCGTTAGACTTAAAACCCTGGCTATTTCCTGCTTGAATTCCTCATCCTACTTAATCTGAAATGCTGGCACATTTGTTTGTGGTAGTGTTTTAGCCAGCATTTCCAGTGGTAAACCTGGGAATCAGGTTGTTATCATGAAGAAAACACAGACGTAAGAACATTATTTATATATAATGTCTGTTGGTGCTTTTCGGTGATGTAGTATTGTGGTTTGTGTGCAGAAATGTTATAATACAATGCCTTTTGCTATGTTCTCTGTTAAGTCTAGCCTGCCTATAACTAGTCATCCCTTGTAAGGTGACTATATAATTGACTATTTGAAGCAGAAACAAAATATTTTTGAGAAAGATGTCTGTTCATAATAGCCAGACATCTGCTAAGTTGTCCCAGGCAATAGAAATGGATGGTTACCCTGCTCATGCAAGAATTTAGCTCTTAGGATAATCTTTCAATGGCATATAATTATGCATTCTATACTATGTTCAGTAGAATCCTTAAATGCAAAGTGGCCAAAATACAGGGAATCTTTTGTTATCGTTTACTGAACATCAAATCATTTGATTTCCAGTGCTGACAATGTCTCACGGCCATCTCTTATAATGCTGTCTGTGTCATTATTTCATGTGTGTATATTTTCTCCATTTCTTCATACTCCTGTATTACTATATGTCAGGAATGGAAAATTTTATGGGGAGAGGGAATCATTAGCCTCAAATTCACACAGATCTAAAATTCTTTGGCTATGTTATATCTTCCCTCACTAGAATGAAACTGAAAGCCATAATGTTAAAATAATAATAAAAGCACTGCATTATCTGTGAGAAACCGATTTTTGTTATGGAACTTCATTTGGGAGATGTAGATACTCCTAGTATGATGTAGAGTTGACCAGCACCTCCCGCTGACTTTGATTTAGCTGGAATATCAAAGAAGACATGAACAGTAACATCAGGGCACTTCAGAATCTTCCTTCCACAATATATCTTTATAGATTTTTTTCATGTTTCCACTCTTACCTGTCCTTTGTTTCAGTGATCTATCCCTGAAAGCGGGGAGGGCGCCTGTTTCTTACCACATCAAAACGTGCAAGCATGTGGGTTGGGCTTCTGGGTTTCAGATGGAAAGTCAAAGTTGAAATGAACCACTTGGTTTCCCCATGTTCCCAAGTAATTACTTGTTACTGTGACCTGCTTCTGTAGACCCTCCTCAGTAAGCTGCTTGCTTTAGTGGCTATCTTCATTCATGATATTAAATTCATCCTGGCTTATATCCTGGTGGTCCATAAAAAGTAAGTTACCCCAGAGAAACAAGAGCCCCAGAGTTTGGATAGTAAGATTTCTGGAATCCTACATGCTCCTGTAATGTTATAGTTATAGGACTCTAGTCAAAACAGTGTAATGTATATGTGCTTACCTTACCTATCCCCATCAAAAGACTCTTAGGTAATTACTTTTAATTAAGCTTTACTTGTTTGAGAAATTAGTTGCACATAAGCAATGCTATTCTGAAAAATGATAGCATTATCTACACAAAGTCCTGGCAACACACAACACTAAATCAAACAGTTTGATCATCTAAGTATCTGGCTCAACTTCTTTTCATGTGATTTTCCCAGAAATTTGTAGGCCAGTTTTTCTCCAACTTTTATGTACATTAAAATTTCTGGGAAGATCTTGTTGGAATACAGATTCAGATTCTGTGGATCTTAAGTAAACTCCAAGATCCTGCATTTCCAAGAAGAGCCCAAGGAGTTCTGAGGCTATCATCTACTTGTCACATTTATGTAAAATGGACAGGTTGAGAGGAAAGAGACAAGAGCCAGTGGGTACCTTGCGAGGGGATTTCCATGTTAAAGCTGTGTTTCTGGTGTTGTAGGCGAAGGAGATGCAGCAGATGGTGAAATTGGAAGCCGAGATGGACCGCAGACCAGCAACAGTAGTATGAAACTCCAGAATGCAAACTGAAGCTGGTTCCATGGACCATCAGGAGCTCATGGCCAGCTTCTAAACACAGACTCCATGGACAAAGGCTGTTTCCTTTTGTGTTTCTTTTATGTATAGACACGGTGTTACCTGAAACCACAGACTGGGGATGACCAAATGTTCTTCTATTAACAATTGAGTATTGAATTTCTCTGGCCAACCAAAAATAGCTATGTATCTACAACAATTAAAAAAAAAAAAAGAATCTCCTATTCCTGACAGGCAGAGTTGAACCATGATACACAACTTAAACATGTTTGCTATAAGACAGCATCACAAGTCAGTGGGCTTGGTGTTGACAGCTCTGCTTTGTGATGCATTAGGACATGTTTGAGCTGCTGCAAAAAAAAAAAATAGTGCATTAGTAACTTAATAGTAAGCGCATGCACTAGAAGAAGCAACTCTGTCTACAGTTCATTAGCAGAAGTGGTGGTCTGCTATACAAATCACTTTGCAGAATTTTCTACACCTAAGTTACCTCATCAGTAAGTGCCATGTCTTTACCATGCCATAAGATGCTAATTTCCTGTAAATGTTGCAGAAATTGTTAGACTAATAGAGACCCAGAAGAGTGTACCTGTGCCAAGCTCATCAGAGCTCCAAGGGGAACTCAGCAGGCTCGTTTCAGAAAGTTTACAGCTGACACTGCTTTGTAGGGATTGCTTCTGCAGATTCCAGATATTACAATTCACTATACACTATAAGGATTGTGAAGTGGTTATTGGCAAATGTTTGTAAATGTGACCATGTACAAAGTACTTATACTCCTTAATTCTCACGGTTATAGTGCGAAATCATCTAAACATTACCACGTGACAAGACTAGTAAACAGGAATAAATAGACCTAATGTTTTGCATGATGCACAAGCACCAATTATGACTAACCCGTTCAGACACAGTTAATCTAACACCAAATAAATACTGGTTAAGTAAATGTATGGCACAGAATATTATTTGACTATCAAGACTTTTAGCATAATGAAAAAGTCTATATATATGTGTATATGAATTATGTGGGCATTCTTGATACTTCAAGTTCTAGTTTGAAAAAAATACATAACTAATTTAATTTTACACAAAAATATTTATGCAGATTTTCAGACTTTCATATCAGGAAATAACCTTTTTATGTCTGTTGAATATCCAAGAGATTTGCTACCGTGTTCATCTGCATGGTCTTTTCGCCTGCTGTAGTTGCAATGCAGGTGGTCCATAAAGTGGTATGCTGGGATCAAGTCACGGTACCCAAGCCCAGAGGAGCCAGCAGAGACCTGATGGCCTTGAATGAATCAGATTCCTGATTGTAGGATGCAAAATGCCAACTTAATGGTTGTATATGATTGTACAAATCGATTCTGTGTGTTCCTCTGAAGAGAGCAGAGAGAATTATACCATGAAGGCTGAAATTCAACTTACAACTTCTCTAATAAAAAATGAAAACACATGCTGTAGCTGTCAGAGTATTTGCTTCCACAATGCTTTCTAGACAACCTTTGCCTTTTCATACACGATCTTGTCATGAATTTCAAAAGGGGCCTTATGTCATATCCCGTTACGGTTTTCCCCAACACAAAACACCCAGATTCTGCATACAGAAGTCATGGGTTCTTTTCTTCCTCATGGTTGTGATTTTAGTAGCTCTCACACATCATCAGATTCTTGGGTTTTCTTATTTGTAAAAGAGTGGGATCAGACCACATGGGTTTAGCACCAACATCCCATTTAGTAAGAGGTCTTTGCATTTGGTTTTCCAGTTTTCAAAGATTTTGATAGCTCTCTTCCTCCAAACCAGCAGTTTCCTTCCAAGAGCCCCACTCTGCTGTCACTGTCCCCTGTCCTGAAGCCACCACTTGCCACTTGCCTCTGCTTTTAAGGCTCCTATTGTTAGGAGTCTCAGTGGAGGAGTGGATTGTGGGGTGTCGGGGTGAGGAGTGAAGGGAAGGAGGGGAGAGGAAATGGGAGGAGAGGAGGGAGTGGATCAGGATGTAAAATAAAAAAATAAAAATAAAGAAGGCTCCTATTTTCCCCATTTTTTTTTCTGATCATGCCTTCTCTGGGTTTCCATCCTTCTATACCATAATTAATATTTGTGTTTTGCAGTTTTAGAGTCTGAAACAGTTTTTATTTAACCCAGATTATTTTCAGTATTTGAAACATATTTACCCACAGAAGATCTATTGGAACAACGTAAGTAAGAGTGACTGAGATCACATGGCAAAATTATGACGTTTTATTATTAAATATATATTGCTCATGGCTGGAGAGGTGGCTCAGCATCTAAGAGTACTTGCTGTACTTGCAGGCGACCAGAGTTTGGTTACCAGCATCCATGTCCGGCTCACAACCACCTGTAACTCCAGCTCTAGGGGATCTGATCCCCTCTTGCCTCTGTTGGCACCCACATACATGTGGCAGACATTCACATAGACACACATTTGTTTAAGTTTATATTGCACCCAAATCCTATAATTATTAAAGAAGAAAAAAGAAACCCTTGCCAATTAAAATGACTCATTCTCCTCTAGCATTAAGAGCACTGCTGTGTTTCAGGGCATGTTGTTCTAAGTGCCCAATCTTCATTCAGGGCTCTCTGCCCTCTAGGATCTCCTATGACTTCCTTCCCTTGGATCTGACTACAAAGGAAGCTTTCTGTCTTCTGCCAGGTGGGAGGAGCATCTGATCTTCCCATCATCCAACCAGCCAGTCCTCACTGCCCTCTGAAGCTCTGGAAAGTGGGCCATTCTACCCAGTGGTTCAAGACCACTGTCACTTTGCAGAGGGCTCTCATCATGGCTGTTCATTTTGGCATTCTTCTAGGATGTGCAGACCTGTTGGATCTGGGCTATCTTACCTCCGATTTTTTCATCACGATACCACCATTGAAGGTGGCACCGATAGTACCATGTTGTTCCAATACAGTGGATCCTCACAAATCCAGGAGGCTTGAAGTCTTCTGGAACTATGCCCTAAGACATACAAAGTGAGCCTGGTTATACGAAGCCCTAAGACTTAGCTGAGTTTCTACTGTATCTTGCTTCTTCTGTACCTAGGACATGTACTTCCAATTTAGGGCTCTGAAAACTTCACTTGATTCTTTTTTTGAAAGGGTGCATCTTTGTCAGAAATCAAGTGGTTGTAGGTCTACAGATATATGTCTGTGTCGTCTGTACTGTTCCATTGATCCATGTGTCTGTTTTGTACAAGTACCGCACTGTTTGTGTTTTTGTGTTAATGTGGCTCTGCAATATAATTTAAAATCAGACACTGTGATAGTTGTAGTATTGTCTTTCACTCAGGATTCCATTGATTCTCCTCTCTGTCTCTCTGTCTCTGTCTCTCTGTCTCTCTGTCTCTCTCTGTGTGTGTGTGTGTGTGTGTGTGTGTGTGTGTGTGTTTCCATATGCATTTTAGAATGTGAGTTCTAGTCACTTTAAGGTCATTAGAATGTTAATGCAGATCATATTGAATCTGGAAGTGACTTTTGGCAAGACAGCCATTTCTCAGTATTCACTGGGCTGAGCCATTAGCATGGTAGATCTACCTTCCAGTACTTTCTTTAGTTTCTTCAGTATCTTAAAGTTTCCTTTGCAGAAGTCTTTTACCTTGTTGGTTGGATTTATTCCTAGATTATTTATTCATTGAGCTATTATGAATGGCCTTTTTTTCCTCTGCTTTCTTTCTCAGCATGTTCACTGTTGGTATATAGAAAGCTATGGATGTGTGTTGAATTTGTATCCTGCTAAAGTGTTTCTCCACTCAGAGTGTCTGGTGGAGTAGAGCCTGGTTCTTATCTTTGACCTTTACTCAGAGGGCATTCTTGATAAACTGGAATATCCACACAGTGTTATACTTCTTCTCTAAGTAGATTTATCTTCCATTTTGGAGAAATGAAGAACAGCATTATGGGAAAGAAGCTTGTCAAGCTACAGGCACATCAGGAATGACCACATATCGACATGGGATGTATTTATAGATTTCACAGAATGAAAATACTCTGCCAGTCAAATGACATGCCATCCAGTGATTATTAAGACATTTCTTGATTTAAGAGATGGTAAAATGTCAAGAATACATGCACGAGAGAACTTGTCAAACATAGTATTTCAAACGTTTTATACACAATCTTCAAACCCCAAGCCTTAAAGGAGGAAGGAAATTCCAAATATAGGACACAAGAGAACCCTTCAGAAAACTTAGAGAACTGTCTATACCTGGGTCTGAAGTTCAGCAATGAGCTTCCTGGAAAGTAATTCAAAACAGGAAAGGAATCTATAATTTCTCACAGAAGAAATCTGTCTTCCCTTAGTTGTTTCATCCTATCACATGCCTTCAATTCTACTTGTGTGATGACTCTAACCCCTGTGAGGTGAGCTTTGCTCCTCTACATGATTTCCCCCTTACAGACCTCAAGAGTTAAACAGACAGTGTTCACATTGTGCATAATTAATAAAAATTAGAACTCAGTTCTCCATCTGTCCTCCCCATTTGTTTTAGCAATCCATAGCCAGTGCTGAACCTTGGGGCAATCTTGTTCTGCTTGGCCTCATCAGCTCCCATCCCCAGCTGCTGATCCATCTAAAAATCACACCTCCCTGTCTGAGAAGCTTCTCTCTCCTCCCTTGGAGCTTCTCTGCTTCCTTGACATCCAGGGGTTTGAGCTTTTCCCTTCAGATCCCTTCTGCATATACAGAATCTTTTTGTCAAATGATGGTCCTAATCAGATTTCAATGCCATTCAGATGTGAATAATTCCTATCCACCAACTAAAGAATAATATTCAAATAACTGGAAACAGTATTCCATTTCTAATCTCAATTGGTCTACTCACATAACCCATTTAGATTTAGCATTCTTTGCTCACAGATAGGTAACACACATCCTTTCTAGCACACTACACAACCTTAAGAAACAACCTCCCGCCGGGCAGTGGTGGCCCACGTCTTTAATCCCAGCACTCAGGAGGCAGAGCCAGGCAGATCTCTGTGAGTTCGAGGCCAGCCTAGTCTACAGATCTAGATACAGGACAGGCACCAAAACTACACAGAGAAACCCTGTCTCGGAAAAAAAAAAAAGAAAGAAAAGAAAAGAAACAACCTCCCCAAATGCCACCTCCTCAAAGTTGCCTTTGATTTTGAAAGAATACATGGCTCTTAACCATTATAGGATTATTTAAGTATTTCTGTAAGGTGAAATTTACAACTTATAATTATGTGACTTCATGAGTAGGAAATATATTCAAATACCTGACTGAAAATCTTAAAATAAGCTTTTTGTGGTATATCTTCTAATTCTGCACACACACACC
>CABHPH010144036.1:0-31062 GCA_902168325.1 Peromyscus nudipes | reverse complement strand
GCAAAAAACTACCTCAATTATGTTAGTGCCCTTTCAAAGTAGTCCAGAGCTGGGTAAGTAGTCCAGTGATAGAGCACACACCTAGGATGTGCAATGATCTTCAGCAATGAAAAAAATAAAATAGCCAACTATCATAAAAGCCACCAGGAACTTAACAACTTTAGGAGAGCTATGGAAAGTGAAAAGGGGAATGCTCATTTTACTGTTGGTGTTGTTTAAGGATACATCATTTCAAACCAGAAATAGCTTCTTTGTAATCACTTCTGCAAGTCTTGCAGAGGGCCACATTTCTTTGAGCTTTTCTGTGATACTTAGAGTTTTGGAGAATCCCAGGAACACTTCAATAATTGCACCCTTAATATCATAAATCTGAGGTGATGCATCTGGCATGAATAATTTATGAGCCTTTGTCTAATATTTCATGAAAAGCATTCTGCTCCATCAGAATGAGGAAAACTATTAAGACAAGGGAACAGAAGATAGTTTTAAATGGCAACATCATTGTTTCTGCATAAAAAGAAAACAATATACCAGTATCAATAAAAGAGGCAATGCCCCTTCTGCTTTCCTCTCCTTGACTGACTTTCTTAGAAATAAAAGGTGGGGTGCAGTCCCTGAGCTGCTTCATCCTGGACGCTTTTAGACTCGATCACAATGCAATGAAAATAAACTACAGCAAATAAGAAGATTTCCAAGACTCAAAAGTCTGTTCGGCTGAACACCTGCTCATCTTATGTTCCAAGAAATTTCATTCCAAAAGAAATGAGTCTACATATTCCCTAAGATACGTGCTCTTAATATTAAACTAAAAACCAGTTGCATCAAAAGGAGAATGCATCAACATATGTGGACTCCATATAATTCTAATCATAGGATATTTTGGAGGGATCAGAACAGGTTCCATAAGAGATGACCCGGGGTGATGGGAATGCTGTGGAGAAGTGGTTCTCAGAATGTGTGACAGAGACCTCTTAGATCATCCTGTGTTCTCAAGAGCCTTCATGAAGACTTGGGAGTATCTCTATTTTCCAGTTCATCTTTGTGGAAAGCTGATTTGTGAGTGTGTGTGTGTGTGTGTGTGTGTGTGTGTGTGTGTGTACATTTCAATGGAAATGACAACACAACAGATTAAAAAGAAAATCACCAGAATGCAGGTGATTTCTGTGAAGTTGGATGTTGAAAGATGGGAGATGATGTAAACAGTGTAGTCACATAGTAGTTACATGTTAATATGTGGAAGGAAGGTTGATTGTTACTTTTATTGGACTGGGAAAATATTTCAAAATTATTATTTTAATTTCTAGGAGTTATATTTACAGACAAGAGTCACATATACAAAAACTCAAATTTCTTCAAACTATAAGCATGGGAAGTAGTCCCAACACTGAAGATTTTAAGAGTTGTTGAACTATGATTTGGCTTGAGTGAAGGCTGTGTGGATGTAACACTGATCTGGGTGTGCACTTCAGATCCATGTGCCTCATTACATGTACATAGTCCAAAACTGTTTCAAATATCCATAGGAAAACAGTTAGATGCTTAAGATACAATATAAATTGGGTAGAGTTAATTTATTATACAGAAATACACATTTTCTGAAGATCATTAGGAATTATGCCAAAATAACAAAACTTCCTTGAAGTCTGATGCTAAGTGGGCATCAGCTAAGAGGCATAATTATCTAAGAGTTTGGAGCACAAAATTAAATCGTTTCTTTATGGAGAGGTTAGTCCACACACCCTTTTAGAAAGAGCGGGAATTCCTTGGTTAGGGATGCAAGCAGAGAGGGAGGAAGTAGTAAAGGAGAGAGGCAGAGAGTCTGGTGCAGAGTATTAAAAGAGTATTTTCTCTTTATTCTTTCTGTGCTGGTTAGTTTATTGTCAACTTGACACAACCTAGCTAGAATCACTTGGCAAGGGAAAAACTCGGTTGGGGAATTGCCTAAATCAGATCGGCCTGTGGGTAGGTGTCTCTAGGGCATTGTCTTGATTGTTAATTGCCCTACAATCCCTGGGCAAGTAGGTGATCCTGGACTGTTCGAGAAAGTTAGCTAAACATGGGTAACAAGCAAACTAGCAAGCAGTGTTCCTCCCTAGTTTCCACTTAAGTTCCTGCCCTGACTTCCCTCAATGGTGGACTGTGAACTGGAGTTGTGAGTTAAAATAAGTCTTTTCTCCTCTGAAAGTTGCTTTTGGTCATGGAATTTGTTACAGAAACAGAAACTAGAACACTTCATTCCAGTGCTTCCCATGCCAAGTCGCCAAGTTAGCAATGGAAAATGATTTGAACCAATCCAAGAAAAACTAAGAGAGATTGACAAGGAACAACAACATTCAGGAAGAATGACATTCAGGAAAGAAAAGACATAACTACTTGATAGAGGTGACAGCTGTCAGCTAAAGAGAAATTGAGGAGTTAACAGATTGGACATAACCAGTCCTCAGGGGACTGTGAAGTAATGGAAACACTAGAGAGGAAATAGGAAAGCCCTGTCAGCTGGGACAGATGGAATTTTTCAGAGATCAGTGTGACGCAGCATACTACTACCATTTTGTAATAGCTATCCCCGGGTAAGTAAGTGAATGAGTGTGTGTGTGTGTGTGTGTGTGAGAGAGAGAGAGAGAGAGAGAGAGAGATATCATTAGCGTAAGAGCTACTGGTATTAAGTATCTTCAGTGTGCGTATCCAATACCTGTATAGCTTTTTTGTCTTTCATTTTCTCCTGTCTTTTCTTTTTTAGGAATATGTGTTCTGAACCTTTGTCTTTTTAAAATTGGTTGACTCATTTAATAGCTGAGTTGCAGATATTCTTCATACATTTCAGGTTGAGTCCCTTTTTAGATATGTGATTTAAAAAAAATGATTTTCCCATTCTGTGGCTTTTCTACTTCCTATTCATTTTCTTAATGTTGTATCTTCTAAAGGACAAAAGTTTTGCCAAACACGGTAGCTCATGTCCTGAATTCCAGAACCTGGGAGGCAGAGTCAAGTAGATCTCTGTGAATTTGAGGCTAGCCTGGTCTACATACTGAATTCCAAGAGAGCCAAAGCTACATAGACATAGTCTCAAAAATAAAAGAAGAAAAATGTGGTTTCTATTAATGACATTTAATTTGTTTCTTTTGCTGATTTTTATATTTCTGGGGTGGGTCCTATCTAAGCAATCATTACTTAATTCAATGTTACTAAATTGCCTGTTTTCTTCTAAGAGCTTTTTTATTTATTTACATGAGGGTATGGGTGAGGATGCATGTGTCCCAAGGCACACTTGTGTAGGTCAGAGGAAAAACTGTATCCCTAGTATTGGATTTTGTCAAATGCCTTTTCTGCACCTAATGAGATGATCATGTGATTTTTGTCTTTCAGTATGTTCATATGCTGGATTATATTGATCTATTTACATATGTTGAACCATCCCTGCATCTCTGGTATGAAGTCTACTTGATCATGGGGGATGATCTTTTTTATGTTTTCTTGGATTTGTTTTGCTACTATTTTATTGAGAATTTTTGCATCTATGTTAATAAGGGAAATTGATCTGTAATTCTTTGTTGGGTCTTTATGTAGTTTAGGTATCAGGGTTAACTGTGACCTAATAAAAAGAATTGGGCAATGTTCCTTCTGTTTCTATTTTGTGGATTAATTGAGGAGTGTTGGCATCAGTCCTTCTTTGAAAGTCTGGTAGAATTTTGCATTAAAACCATCTGGTCCTGGGCTTTTTGCTTTGTTTTATTTTTGCTTCTATTTCACTAGGAATTATAGGTCTGTTGAAATTGTTTATCTGTTCTTGATTTAACTTTGGTAGGTGGTATATATCAAGAAAACAACCCATTTCTTTTAGGTTTTCCAATTTTGTGGAGTACAGTTATTTTACAGTATGTTCTTATGATTCTCTGGATTTCCTCAGTGTCTGTTCTTATGTCCCCCTTTCATCTCTAATTTTGTTAATTTAGATCTCCTCTCTCTGGCTTTAATTTAGCTAAGAGTTTGTTGATCTTATTGATTTTCTCAAAGAGCCAACTTTTTGTTTCACTGATTCTTAGTATTGTTTGTTTGTTTCTCTGTTATTGATTTAATCCCTGAATTTGATTATTTTGTTGTCTATTCATCTTGGGTATTTCTTCTTTTTGTTCTAGAGCTTTCGTATGTACCATTGTTACTAGTAGGAGATAGTACTACGAATTTGTCTCTTGGAGCTGCTTCATTCTTTATTGATTCTTTGGGAATTTCACATCATGCACCCCAATCCCACTCACTTCCTAGTCCCTCCATATCAAACACTCACCCATGCAACGTGTCCCCTCAAATTAATTTAAAACAAAACAAACCCAAACAAACAAACAAATAAACAAAACCCACCTTACTCCTCCATCTTTCCAACACCTCTTCATTCATCCTAATAGCATCGGGAGCTTCAGTGTGTCATACAGTATACCCTTTTGTCCAATCAGCCCCACCCACAAAATGTTCATTGCGGTGAGCCATTGGTCTAGTTCAAGGCCTCTGGCACACCATCATCACTGGACCCCACCGAAACTCCTCTCAGATATCCTACTGTTGCCCCGAGTCATGAGATCCTGCAGTTATCATTCTGCAGGACAAGTCCCTTCAAGCACCCCAGCAGGTCATAGATGGGGTAGATGTTAGGGTGGACCAGCCCAAGGCCCAGGATGTGGGTCTGGTAGTAGCTGAGCTGGTCAGTCCAGGCTGCTGGCACTGCTTCCTCAGATGAGGAGCAGAGCCAGCTTTCCTAGGTCCATGACATTGAGGCCAGCTCTCCCATGCCTGTGATGAGGGATAAGACCACCTCTCCCAAGTGTGGGGATGGGGAATAGCTCTCCCAAGGGTGGTGTGTGTGGTCAGCTCTCTGCCATAGTGTCCAGCGAGAGTCAGGGCCAGTAAGGTGTGGGGCTGGCCTAACATGGCCATTGGACTTCAACACATGTGGTTCTATTACCTCTTGTAGTAACACAGGCCATGGACATCATTACATTTTCTGGCCGCAGCAGGAGCATGGACCCAGACATGCCCCCTGTAGTAGCTCAGGCCAGACATCACCATGGCCCCAGTGGCAGTACAGGCCACCCAGATCAGCATGGTCCCAGGTAACAGTAAGGCCCTCGTACACCAACGTGGTCTTAGGTGGCTGTCCAGGCCCCATGTGCCTTCATTGTTTTTGGATTTAGTATTTTCTTTAACTGAGGTAATTATTTCTTCTATCTTGTCTTCAATACCTGAGAGTCTCTCTCCCATTTCTTGTATTCTATTGGTGAGGTTCCTATTTGAGTTCCTAAATTTTTCATTTCTAGATCTCCTTCAGTTTAGGTTTTCTTCGTTAATTCTATTTCTACTTAAAGGTTTTGAGTTGTTTTATTCATTTCCTTCCACTGTTTATGTATTCACAGATTTCATTAATTTATTCATATCCTCTTTAAGATCATATTCATAATTGCTATTTTGAAGTCCTTATTTTGTGCTTAGCTATATTTTATTTCTTAGGGCCTACATTAGAAGGATTATTGGGCTAGAGTAGGACATATTGTCCTGGCTGTTATTGATTGTATTTATATGCTGGTGTCTAGGCATCTGGGTTGGGGATGATTATAATTCTAGATGCTAATACCTGGTCTTGTGTTTGTTGAGTGAGTTTCTGTTTCCCTCTTTGGAGAGTGTGGTGGCTGTGAGTTGCCTGATAGGGAATGGTTATGGGATCCTGCAAGGTTTGGCCACTGCAGGTCCCAGGTAGAACTTGATTCTAGGTATTGGGAGCTGACACTAAGGAATGGGAATGGGTTAGAAGGAGGGAAGTTGAGAGGGTCCACAGGAGGGAGGAAAGCTGGGTGTGGCATCAGATCTGCATAGACCCCAGTAATGGAAGTAATAGACCCCAGTAATAGAAGAAAGAGAGGCTGTAATAGATTGTCTGTTACAAATCTGTGGATAAGACTGAGGGACTCCATGAGTCTGTTTTTATGCCAGTACCATGCTGTTTTTATGACTGTAGCTCTGGAATATACCATGAGTCTTTTGTGTTTCCATATGAATTTTAAGATTATTTTTCCAATTTCTGTGAAGAATTGCATTGGAATTTTGACAGAGATTGCATTGAGTCTTATGATGATGTGGATGTGGGAAAGGAAAACATTTATTCACTGTTGATAGGACTGCAAATTTGTGCAGACACTATGGAAATTAGTGTGGAGGTTTCTCAAAAAGCTAGGAATAGGTCTACCAAATGACCCACCCATACCACTCAGAAATATTCCCAAAGGACTCTGTATCCTACTATAGAGATACTCGTTTGTCTGTATTCATTGATGCTTTATTCACAGTAACCACAAAGTGAAAGAGCCAAGATGTCTATCAACTGAACTGATGAATGGATGATAAAACTGTGGTGATATACACAATGGACTATTATTCAGCTTTAAGAAAAATGAAAGTTTCAGGTAAATGAATGGAGTTGGATATCATTCTGAGTGAGGTAACCTAGACTCAGAAAGACAAACGTCCCGTGTTCTTCATGCTAGATTTGAATATATGTTTATATTTGAATTGATGTATCCATATGTGATGGTTGATCTTGATTGTCAATTTGACAACATCTGGAATTAACTAAGAACCAAGCAGCTTGGCACAACTGTGAGAATTTTCTTTTCTTTTCTTTTCTTTTTTCCCCCAAAACAGAGTTTCTCTGTGTAGCTTTGGAGCCTGTCCTGGAACTCACTGTATAGACCAGGCTGGCTTTGAACTCACAGAGATCTGCCTGCCTCTGCCTCCGAGTGCTGGGATTAAAGGTGGGCGCCACTACCATCTGGCTGAGAATTTTCTTGATGGGACCATTTGAGGTGGGAAGACCTTCCCTAAATCTGGATCATTTGAGGTCAGACGACCTATTCTAAAGCTGAGCTCCACCTTCTGGTGGCAGCGCACATAGAAGAACATAGAAGCTTTCCTGCTTTGTCTGCTGGCTGTCATTCTTACTGTCAAGTTCACCTGTCCTGTTGCTATGTTGTTCCTTTGCTGGTATTAGAACCTACTTTTCAGATTACAATGTAGACTGCAGACTGGAAGCTTTTTAGGAATTCTTTACAGCTCCAACACCAGCTTGGAACTGCTGAGACATCCAATCTCATGGACTGAACAACTACCAGATTCGTGGCCTTTTCACTGGGAGACAGCCATTGTTGAACTATTCCGACTACAGCCTGTAAGTCACTCTAATAAATCATATATATATATTCTAATAATATAATATATAATATATAAAATATATACTAAAACTATATATAATATATATAATTCTATAGTCTGTTCTGTTTCTTTGGAGGACCCTGACATCACAGAAGTCAGGAAACTCATAAAGGACAATGGGTGGATTTCAAAAGAAGGAGGATGGATTGCTGGTGGTATGAAGGGGAAAAGGAATAATAGAGCAGGAAGGTTTAAATGCAGTGGGTGATGAGACAGTAGGGTAGAGGAAGGCATGTGTATAGAGACTTGATCACTGAAAGTCTTTGAAAATACCATATGGAAACCTAGTACTGGAGAAAATTTCTAAAAATATACATATACAAAAGGTATTTTAAAGGAGTTACCCTTAAACTTTAAAGGACAATGCTTCTCCCAGACACCACAGGCAATCCAATAAAATGCCCGGTTCTAGGAATGGACTATCTCTTTTGGTATTGTTAGTCAATGAGGTCCCATAGATCCTTCTTAAATATTACAGGCTATTACCATTCCTCTTGTTTACCTTCAAGAACTTGATGGTAAGACCTTATTGGTCAGGACAACACAAACTTGAGTCACAGCACATGGAGAAGTACAGATCTGGAAGTTTTATCCCTAGTGGCTACCTTTCATAGTGCCAGAAACTCTATGCACACTACCAAGAAGAGTGCTCAGTCATCTCACCCAGCTGTGAACTCTGCAAACTCCAATAATAACTAGTCTAGAAAGATATGCCCCCTGGTGTCGTAATAGCACAAATATGATACTAGTAACCAATCACTTTATGATTTGATTCAAAGCCCACTCTACAAGGCAGAACTCATGCCTGGTACTTTTAATTGGGCCTAAAACTTGTGACTGGCTGGGTCTTAGGCCCTAGGGGATAATATATGAATATTATTCTCTTAAGTGGACATAGTGTTAAAGTGCACCCTTAGGTTTCATCTCTCTTCCCATAGACTTGTACATTGCTCAATCCTAATCTCAGCAGCTTTTTTTCACAGTAGTTGGCTACTAACAGAGAGATCCACAACTGCTGTGTGCAGAGAATAAAGGACTTTGTGGAGTGCTCAACTCTAAATGAAACACTTATATCACACTCCTTACCCCGGGATCAGAGATAATTTCAGAAGAAGTAGACAGGAAGAATATAAGACACAGGCATAGTGGACTCTGTGGCAAAACATTACTTACTGGACATTACAGGGTCATCACACACATGAGCTTATGTCATCTATGACAGCATTCATAAGATCAAGCCAGCCAAAATTCTATCATGGACAGTACAGGACACATGAAGTCTCATCCCTAGGCAACTGATAGTTTTTGGAAGGGAGCAGAGCAATATTTTTATAGATGTAGCCCCTAAATGTCTATCCATGCTCCAGCAGATGATTATATACCTCTGCACATACAGGTAGTACCTAGTGGCCTCAGTGGAGAAGGGGGCATACAGATGAAGTTCAAAGGGCCAGGAGTTTGGGGAAATAGAGGAGGAATGAGGCAGGAGGGAATAGAGGATGGCTTTGATCAAAACACATCATATAATCATGTGAAATGCCCAATTTAAAAATTGTTTTAAAACCATGATCACAATGCCACCTGACATTTTGTAATTATAATTAACAATGAACATTTGCTAAAAACATGGTACCGTTTAGTTGTCATGGCAACCTATTAGTATAGGTTTTGTCATTTCTTTTTCAGATGAGGAAATGACTGAGTGAATTCTACAATACAGCACTTGGCACAACAAAGAAAAACTAATATTCTTCCTGCTTTACATGATATCATGAATTGATTTGTGCAAACTACTACATGAGGAAACTTTAAGTGATATTATACCTATCCTTGAAGAATTTATTAATGATACATTAGAACGTGACCCATGCACTCCCAACATTAATTAGGTTTGATTTAAATAACGCCTATTAGAAAGGACTTCAGCAGGATAATAAGGTCCAAACAAAAGTTTGCTTTTGGAAGCCTAACCAAAAAGCCAAAAAGGTCTGGCCCATGGACTAAATCCAGTCTGTCACCTACTTTTGTATGTTTCAAGAGCTAAGACTGGGTTTTGCATTTTTGTGTGATTTTATCTACTAAAAAACAGAATGAAAACATACTCGTCCATATTTCTATCATGCCACATCAGTGTTAAATATGCTGGTAAAGTCTAACACATCTACTCTCTTTTCCTCTATACACAGGATTTTGCCAACTCGTGGTCCAGTCCACTTAAGCAGAAGTAGAGAAGACATGGGGTGGAAACTAGACAATGAGATGGAGGAACAGAGCTATAAGAAACCAGCTTTCTAGTTTTTGAAGATTAGAAGCATGAAAGCTTCTGGGAGTTCTCAAAGGCACAGGCTTCTAAGGCCCAGCACACTAACAGAACCTGAGATGGAAAGGTCTACTAATGACTCAAAAAGCTTCATTTCTACTGCTTTATAAGTTAGTATTGAAGGAAGGGAACATCAATACAGATGGTTGCCTTGGACATAGACTGTGTGTCCATACCATATTGAACTAGAGAGAAGAACAACAGTCACTTGGGGATTGAGATGTAGGCATTTCTTCACTCCTCGGTGCCCAAGACCTTATGTTAGTATATGGTTTTGAGGAAGACAAATCAGTGACTCTGAGTGTGTCAGTGTGGCTTCTTCAGATTTGACTATCAAGAAGTAGAGCACAAGTGTTTTCTTAGGGAGGAAACATGAGGAGATGTTGAAACATGGGGATTAAAAGACATATAATCATGGAGGTTATTACTACTGAGGGTTCAGTTCCATTAAGGATCCTGTGAGGCATGGTGTGTATTCATCTGAGAATTGTTCCACCCAGGGTAAAGAGGAGGTATTCATCTCCCACCTTTCTCTTCCTGTGGATGAAAGTTGCTCTTGAGGGTAGTGACTACCCAACACTTCTGAGGGAAAAGCAAGTATCTGGGATCAGAGAAACTCTCTAGAAAGCCACAAGCACAACCAGAATAGCAAACAAATACAGAGGAGACAAAATTGGAATATGAGAAGTATTGTAGCATGAATCTTAGACAGTCTTATTAATAAAATCAAACCTGAGGCCAGTTATTGGGGTGAACACTGGAAGGTCAGAAAGACAGAATAAGCCACAGCTATCTCACCTCACTGAATCCTCAGCTGGTCTTGTTTCCTCAGACTGGATGCCCCGAGCCCTCATCCAGAATGGGTCTCAGCTGAACTGCTGCTAGAAGCCTGAAAGCTTAACCAGCCACACGCTTCTCCAGGCCAAATGCCTGCTTAGGCCAAATGCCTCGAGTTTCTGGTCATCACGCCTTTATATATCTCTCCGCTCTCTACCACCACTCCCTGGGATTAAAGGTGTGGCTTTCTGGGATTAAAGGCGTTGGTCACCATGCTTGGGTGCATTCTCGAACACATGAATTTCTGCCTCTGGAATGCTAGGATTAAAGGCGTATGCTACCACTGCCTAACCTCTATGTTTAATATTGTGGCTGTCCTGTTCTCTGACCCCAGATAAGTTTATTAAGGTACACAATATTTTGGAACACAATACCACCACAAAGTATACCAAGAATGATGCCAAATTTGACTCTTCTCAAACATGGAGAATTTGTGGCATTGGAGAAGAGAACAAATTACACTTATTATGCTTTTAAAATACAGAAATTGTACTTCTTTATCCCAGAGTATATCAGATACCTTTGCCCATGTCTTAACTTCCTTCTGGGATGGCAGACTCCTCAACACCATGCAAAAAGGTAAGTCTGAGATCTACAGAATATTCGGTCCAAACACTAAATAATACACCTTCTTCTCAGCAGTCCATGGGACTCTCTTCAAAATTGACCACATATTAAGACACAAGGCAATTCTTAACCAATATAGGAAAATTAAAAATGCAACTCATATCCTATCTGATTACGATGGATTAAAGTTGGATATCAACAACAATAGAAATAATGGAGAGTACACAAACTCATGAGCTTTAAACAACTCACTACTGAATAAAAATTGGGTCAAGACAGAAATCAAGAAAAACTTTTAGAATCAAAGGAGAATATGAACACAATATATCAAAATTCAAAATCTATGGGATATAATGAAGGCAGTTCTAAGAGGAAAGTTCATAGCACTATGTGCCTACATTAGAAAAACAAAACAGAGTTTTCATATTAATAACAATGATACATTTGAACGCTTTAAAAAAGAAGAGGAAAGAACATCTAACAAAAGTAGTTGGGAAGAAATAATCAAACTCAGGGCTTAAATTAATTAAATAGAAACAAACAAAATACAAAGAATCAATTGTGGTGATATTTTATTTGTGCTTTAATAAATAAAGCTTGCCTGGGGATCAGAGGAAAAAGGCCAGCCATTATAAGTAAACAAAGAAGTCAGGCAATGGTAGCACATGCCCTTAATCCTATCACTTAACAGGTAGGATCTCTGTGTGTTCAAGACCACACTGGAAACAGAGCCAGGTGTGGTAGCACATGCCTTAATTCCAGCACTAGTTAACCATGGAGGTCTGGAGGTCTGTACAAGCAAACAGGGAGTGACAGAGCTGGGCAGGAAGAGGAAGTGATGTAGCTGGACAGAGAACAAATCAGATGGCAGAAAAGCAAGGCATATAGATGTGGGTAGACCGGAAGTAACTTGAATTTGGAAGCTGCAAAGTTGGTGAGGTGAGGTTGGCTGGTGGTTTTCCCTATTTCCCTGATCTCTCTAAGGTTTTCACCCCTGTATTTGGCTCCATGTTTTTTATTTATTAAGACCATTTAGAAATTCACCTACAATCAATAAACAAAGAGTTGAGTGTTTAAAAGAATCTACAAGATCAACAAATTTTTAGACAAATTAAACAAAAGAGAGGGTCAAAATTAATAAAATTAGAAATGGAAAGGGAGATATTACAACAGATACCAAGGAAATGCAGAGAATCATAAGGGCATATTTAAAAAATTTGTATTCCACCCAACTAGAAAACCTTAAAGAAATGGAGTACTCTTGATACATATGACCCATAACCCCCCATGAAATAGAGTCAGTAATTAAAACTCTCCAACTGAAAAAAAAAAAACCCAAGGACAGCCAGACTTTCAAAGAAGAAATAACAAAAGTAAACAAATATTTTAACCAATAGAAACTGAGAGAGGAATGCCCTACTTCTTCTTACAAAGCTGCTATTACCCCAATACCAAAACCACACAGAGTCTCAAAATAAAAACGAAGGAAAGGAAATTATAGAACAATATCCCTTATGTATAAAGATTATAGATCTCAACAAAATACTTGCAAACTGAATTAAAGAATACATCAAAAAGATCATTCACCACAATTAAATTGACTTAATGAAATAGTTCAATGTATATAAATTAATAAAAGAATCTACCATATAAGCATACTTGAAGAAAAAAAAAACATGATCGTAGATGCAGAAAAGACCTTTGGCAAAAATCCAACATCCCTTCATGATGAAAATCCTGAAGTGACTCATGATAGAGGGGACATATTTCAACATGATAGGCAACTTGCAGCAAGCCCACAACCAACATCATTCTAAACTGAGAGAAACTCAAAGCACTTCCACTAAAATCAGGAACAAGGATGTTCACTCTCTCCATACCTGTGCATTATAGTCCTTGAAGTCTTAGATAGAGCCTTAAGACAACTGAATAACATCAAGGAGATTCCAATAAGAAAGGAAGAAGCCGAAGTAACTTTATTTGCAGACAATGTGATTTTATATATAAAAGACACTAAAGATTCCACCAGAAAAGTTCAACAGCTGATCAATACTTTCAGCACAGTAGCAGGATAAAAAATTAACACATAAAAATCAGAAACCTTCCTGTATGTAAATTACAAACACACTGAGAAGGAAATCAGGAAAACTACCTTTCACAAGAGACTTTAAAAAATGGTATGAACTCTAACCATACAAGCAAAAGACTTGTATAATTAAAAATAACTAAGAAACTCTTAGAGCAGGAGAAATAGTTTCCCCCAGGGAAGAGCAGGCAAATTGGTTATCCAATACCAAATGGTCAGCCCTGAAAAAGATACGTATAAGTAATATTATAAAGACTGAGCAATACATAGATGAACTGCTGGAGGTATCAACATCCCTGATTTCAAGTTATAACAATAAAAACAGCATGATATTGACATAAAACAGGTCATATTAATCAATAGGATAAAAATGAAGACCTGGACATAACTAATTCCACACATGTATAGACAGCTGACTTTTAACAAAGAAGCCAAATACACACACTGGATAAAAGACAACGTCTTCAAAAATATGGTACTGGTCAAACTAAATAAATGTATGCAGATGAATGCAAATAGACCTATATATCTCACCCTGAACAAAACTCAATTCCAAGTGAATCAGGGATCTCACAATAAGACCAGAAAAACCTGAATTTGATAGAAGAAAATGTAGAGGATTGAATTTGATTGAAGAAAAAGTAGAGGACACACTAAAACTTGTTAGCACAGGAAAGCACTTTCTGAATAGTACCCTGATAGATCAGGCATCGAGACCAATGGAAAGACTATGTGGCAGAGGACATCATCATTTGAGCAAAGTATCAGCCCACAGAATGGGGAATATAATCTTTCCAATTATACATCTGATAGAGGATTAGTATGTAGAGTATACAAACAAATAACAATCAAACAAATAACCCTGAACACCAAGAAAACAATAAAATTAAAAATAGGATATAGAACTAAACAGAGGTCTATTACTGGTGGCCATGTCAGAGGAACAGCAGATGGCAATTAACTTCAGAGTGTCAGCCCACCAGGAAATGAATCCCTGATGAGTAATTATGGTGATATTTTATTTGTATGTTAATAAATTAAGTTGCCTGGGGGTCAGAGCTAATAGCAAGCCATTTAGCAGAAGTCTGGCAGTGATAGCACACGCCCTTAATCCAATCACATGGCAGGCAGAGTCTGTGTGTTCAAGGACATAGCCAGCTTGGTGACACATGCTTTTAATCCAAGTACCAACCATAGAGACCTGGAGGTCTGTATAGACAGGCAGTGACAAAGAAGTCATGTGGTTGGGTTTAGAACCAATGAAAAGGCAGAACAGAAAGTCAATAAAAAAAATACAGACACACGGGAAGTAGGTCTCTTTTCTCAGGGGAAGGATGGCAGTGGCTGATAAGCTAAAGACAATTCGCTAGTGCTCTGACCTCTTGGGCTTTTAACTCTTTATTTGGCTCTGTGTTTCTTATTTAAGAAGACTGTTCAGAATCACATCTACAAGTAATCTTGGATAGGCAAGGCCTTGAGACTACAGACCCCAGAGTTTCTTTTGTTTCCACTGTGCCTTCACATGTTTGCTGCTGCCATCTTTTTCTGGTACCTGGCATGGTGTGACTGGGTGTGGGGAAGAGTCCCACTGCCTGTAATGTAGTGTGTTTATCTCATGGAGACATCCTGTTCTACTGGGCATTTTTACCTGTGGATTATTATAAAGATGATTTCTTCTTAAGCTCTACTGTCTAATTGATAATAATAATGCTAGTTTAAATAGAGTTTTGATGATTACAAATATATACAAAAAAAATGCCACACAGCTAGGGCCTCTGAGTTTCACCTAATGTGCTGCATAGATCACAGTTCAGGTTAATGATTAAGGAAACAATTGAGTCCCAGGACCCAACTGGCTCTAATTCTTTTAATCTTAATGTTGAAAGATGCATTCACAGGTTTCGGTGTGCATCATAGCTGAAACAAAGCCTTAAAATAACTTCAGGTTAGATTAGATGTTTTGATAATGGTTTTGAGATGAAAAACCCTAGAAAACAATGTAAAGTTCACAAGGACACATAGCTGAGTTATAGATTCATTAGGTTAGGGTCAAAAATACAAAGCAGTCCAATTGTTACTAGCTGACATACTTTCCCTGCTAGGATTGGTTGGTGACCAAGATGATCATTAATTACTTGTACCTATTTTTGCCCTTAATCTCTTGATATATAAAACTATTGATGAATGGGCATACACCCTACAGATTTAAAGTAAAGCTGACTGATTGTTTTTCATGTATAAAAGTTTAGGTTTGTGATTCCTTTCAAGATAAGTAATAAAGTAATGGATTCTTTCTTTGTAACCTCAATATGTGCCTGCCAGCAAAATAAATGGCTGAGAAAAATGCCTTGCTTGCTCATACACTGTTAATCTTTAACCAGTCACTTAGATGTTAATGTATGTGGGTTCTTGGGATGACTTTGTTTTAATCATGTAGAGGAGATGAGTTATGTGTTTTAACCTGTATTCATTATAATCATTCACTTGAAAAAATAGAATGTAACTGCATTGTAATTTCTGTATTGCTTGTAAGATTTTGTTGAGGTACATAAGCTGTAGAGGAAAAATAAAGAGAGAGAATATAGAAAAAGAGAAAGAAAACATCAAGAATGAAAGAATTAGGAAGAAAATACTTGTTAATTGCTTTTGTAAATGACTCAATTTTCTCTCCTACTTTTTCAATTCTGTCTCAAGCATTCAAGCATAAAGCCAGGGTGTGGTCATCATTCCTCCCCAAGAAGTTGGTCTTGGGAAATTTCAATACCTCTAGCCCTATTTCCTTGTTCAATGGTCTTAGCTTTCCACCAGGCAGGTCTTCCATTGTAATTTGGGATCAGCCTCCAAGACTGCTGTAACCAAATCTCTCCAGTCTTGAGGGCTAATTCTTTTACAAGTTGACCATGGGCTTAACATTTGCTTCACAAAAGGTGAGTGCATGCCATATGAGACTATTGATCCCTTAAGTCTCCTCAAATCAAACATTTGAACAGGAGTCATTTCAGCTCTTACGTAGTCTGGGGGATATGTATCCTTTGGTAGTTCTTGTAAGGTTACTGGATAAATTAAGGTTAGCTGTTTGAAAGCCTTAGGCTGTTTCTCTGTAACCTTATAATGCAATGTTGAGATTGGTTCTCCTTTAAATTCCTCTCTCTGGGTCTGAATATCTCTATGATCTGTTTTATCAAGTTTTTTCTAAAACTTTTATCTTAGCACTCATATTAACCAACTTTTTAAATGATGAAACAGAAATAATTAAACAAATAATATTTATAATTGACATTATGTAAATCCCATCTACAGTAATTATTCTTTCATTTATTGTTCCCTTTTCAAACCATCTAGCATATTATCAAACAGAGATCTAATTCCCTCCATTATAAAAATGTTTCCCATTTTTCAATGTGGGGAAAAAACTGTCTTTTTTTTTTAACTAATCCCCCCCTTTAAAAAAAATCCCAAATGACTAAACAAATCTGCTGACGATGATGATTCAGATGATGGTGAAGGGACACAGCTGCCTAGCATGGCAGCAGCCTGAGGAGGGGGTCCAGTGAAAGCCACACCCACTGGGAGAGGGAAGAAGTCAAAGAGCCAATGGTCTGCATGAGAGAACATGCAAAAGTGGCTAACTCCTGTGGCTTTTGGAGCCCCAAAGCCTATGGAGTTTGCTGCAGAGAGGCTGCAACAGAAACTTAGCTGTCAGGGTAGTGACTCTGAGTGCAGCTCTGGAATGAACTGGTGACTGCAAAGCCACAGGCAAGTGCCTTTTTCATGAATTTGTGCCCCACAAGTTGGATGCCAGATGTTGCATGAATCCTAACTGGTCTTATAATAAAAACCCAGAGCCAGATATCAGGATAAATGCTGAAAGATCAGAGGAAACAAGACACAATCACTTCTCACCTCAGCCAGGTGTGGTGGTGCTTGCCTTTAACCCCAGAACTTGGGAGGCAGAGGCAGGTGGATCTCTGTGAGTTCAAGACCAGCTTGGTCTACAAAGTGAGTTCCAGGACAACCAGGGCTATTATACAGAAAAACCCTGTCTCAAAGAACAAAAACAAAAACAAAACAAATAGTATTTCAATTAAGACACTTCTAGATACACTTTCATAATCCCCTTTGGCTGAGGACTCAGGAGCATTCAGTCTGAGGATTCCTGGAGACAGAATCTTCCCCTTTCATCTGAGGAGTTCATGAAGTGAGAAGTGGCTGTGGCTTGTTTCCTTTGATCTTTCAGCATTTACCCTGATATCTGGCTCTGGGTTTTTATTATAAGACCAGTTAGGATTCATGCAGCAGTACATTGACACTGTGGGTTCTCTTTGAGCTCTGTACTGCTGGAGGCTGGGCTCCCAAGCAGCAGAAATAAACACTTAAAATTGTTTAACATTCCTAGCCATCATGGAAATACAAGTTAAAACTGCTTTGACCACAACTCCAGCTGCCTTACCAGAGACCAGGCAGGTCCTAGGAACCCCAGGTAAGACATCACCCACTGCCCACTGATACTCCTTAAAGCCCACCCAAAAGTCCCAGACTGCACCCTCTCCCCTAGGCTCCATATTCTGGTTCACAATTTTGGCAGAAGACTGCTTTACTTGAGGCCAGGCCGATTCTAAGGATCCAAGGTATGACACTGCCCACAGCCAATTAACAACCTTTAAGCTAGCCCAACAACCTATAACTGCACTCTCTCTGCTGAGCCCATATCCCAGCTCACAATCTCAGTAGAAAACTTCTGCTGTACTGGAAGCCACACCATACTAGGACTCCCAGAGACCAAGCAGGCACTCAGAACCCCAGAGACCACACAGGTACTTGGAACTGCAGAGGCAGTGTTGGCACCCAAGACACCAGAGGCCTTTCAAGACACAAAAACACCATTAGAGACACCCTAATGGACCAGAAGACTCACCAGAACCTCTGGCCATTTAGACCAGAAGACCAGAGAGGAAACAGAAACTAAGGAATCAAACACCCATCCAACAAAGACAAACTCAGGAATCTACACCTAGACTATAATCATCCCAAACCTAGATGTCTAAATGTCAGTGTAAGAACACAATCAACAACAAAAAGGGCAATATGGCACCGCCAGAGTCCAGCTATCCTACTACAACAAGACCTGAATGTTCCAACACAGCTGAAGCACAAGAAAATGACCATAAAACCAACTTTATGAAAATGATAGAGGTCCTTAAAGAAGAAATGAAAATGATAGAGGTCCTTAGAGAAGAAATGAAAACAAACAAACAAACAAAAAATAGGCCCTAATGCCAGTGAGGGAAGGGACTTGATAGCTAGGTGAGAACAAACAGACAAAGAACAAAAGCTTCCTTCTTCCATGTCCACCAGCATAAGGTGTGGTCCCGATTAGATCTGGATTAAAGGTGTGTCTTCCTACTTCAAAGATACAGATTAGAAGTAGATCTTCCAACTTCAAATTAAGCAGAAATCCGTCACGACAGCTGTGCCTCCATTTTGGGGTTTTAGTTAATTCTAGATGTAGTCAAGTTGATAACCAAGCCACCACAGAGATGATGGGAGTATCTGGGAGAAGTTGAAAGAATATGAACAAAATACACTGTATAGAAATTTAAAAAGGTAAGTCTGAAATTTTTAGAATGGATTATTTAGTGAGGAAATATCAGTAGTTCTTTGATAATATTGTGCTGGTTAGTATTTGTCAACTTGAAATAAATAGAGTCAGCTTAGAAGAAGGTACCTCAATTAAATATTTCTTTTGTGGGTTTGCCTTGTCCAACTTCAGTGTGATGGCTTTTGTTTTATCTTACACATTTGTCTTAGAGTTTTTATTGCTGTGATGAAGCACCATGATCAAAAGCAAGTTGGAGAGGAAAGGATTTATAATCCATCATCAGAGTAAGTCAGCACAGGAACTCAAGCAGAGCTGAAACCTGGAGGCAGTAGCTGATGCAGAGGCCATAGAGGGTTGCTGCTTACTTGTTTGCTCTCCATGGGCTTGCTTGGCCTGCTTTCTTATAGAACCTAGTTTCACCATCTCAGGGTTGGCATCACCCACAATGGACTGGACCCTCCCCCATTAATTACTAAGAAAATGTCTTATAGCTGGATTTTATATAGATATTTTCTCAATTGAGGTTCCTTCCTTTCAGATAACTTCAGCTTGTATCAAGTTGACATAAGACATACATAACCAGCACAACTCTCTCTATATATAAAAGGGCCAGCCGAAGAAACACACCCTGACCCTGACACCAGAGCCAGTGAAAGAAACACACACTTTGGCCCTGAAACCAGAGCTAAAAAAATTCACACTTTGACCCTGAAACCCGAGTAAAAAAAAAAAAAAAAAATTGGCCCCAAAACCAGAGCCAGTGAAAGAAACACACCCTGACCCTGAAATCAAAGCTAAAAGATTAAAAAGGGCCAGTGAAAGAAACACACTTTGGCCCTGAAACCAGAGCCAAAGAAACACATTCTACATCTGACCAACTCAGCACAAAAAACAACCAATCCCTGGGCGGGAAAACCAAGCAATCCCTGGGCATGAAACCAAGCAATCCCTGAGCATGAAATCAAGCAATCCCTGAGCACGAAATCCAGCAGAGAGGAATGAGAAGTAACAACTCTCACAGGAGCAGGAGAAGAATTGCTACATCTCTGCAGGGAAACCTCTTTAGCAGAGTGGATCAAACAAGTAATGGGTATCTCTGCACTGAAACCCCCTTAGCAGAGTGGAGCAGAGCTGAGCTGTAACAGCTCTCTTGGAGAGGAGCAGGATTGCTACATTCCTGCAAGGGAAACTATCCCCCACCAGAACAGAGCTGTATGTATTGCCTGGCTTCCAATGGCCAAGATATCTTTCCCTTCAGAGATGTAGGTATAGCCTGGCTTCCTACAGCCAGGATACCTTTATCTTTAGAACTATAACACTTATAGGTATAGACTGGTTTCTGATAGCCAGGATACCCTTTCCTTCAGCGCTGTAGGTATAGCCCAGCTTCCAATAGCCAGGATACCTTTCTCTTCAGAACTATAACACTTACAGTTATAGCCTGGCTTCTGACAGTCAGGATACTTTTCCCTCCAGAGCTGTAACATTTACATATGGAGGGGGGGTGGTGAAGAGAATTGCCTCTATGCTATTTGCCTGTGGCAAGACTATGGGGACATTTTCTTGATTAATGATTAAGGTGGAAAGCCCAACCCTCTCTGAGATGCCACCTCTGGGCAGACAGTTCTAAGTTGCATAAAAGCAGGCTGAGTAAGCCATGAGGCATAAAGCAGTATGGAGTATTCCTACGTAGCTTTTGCTTTATGTCTGTGGCCAGGATCCTGTCTGAGATCCTTCCTTGATTTCCCTTAATGATGAGTTGTAACCTATCAGCCAAACAAACTCTTTCCTCCCCAGGTCACTTGTGGTCTGTGTTTCATAATGGCAGCAGAGATCAAAGTAGGACAAACATCTTTCATTCTCTCTTCTATGCTAAGGATTATATTGGCAAGAACTGTAAAAGTCAATACAAGTCCTGAATACTCTCAGGCAACTTGATTTCAGCCAATGGTCATTGATCACCAAAACCATCTGGTCCACCCTAGAAATGTACTTTCCATTATGAAGATTTTAGGAACTAGGACACAAAACAGAGCTACCAGGCAGGTGCCATAACATGTGGCACACTCTAGCAACAACAAACCTTCCGGAGGTGACTGGCTTATGGCTTCTGTTCATTTTCATTTACAAGTTTTTAATGCTGATGCTTGTATTTCCAGTTGAGATTGAATCTAGCTATGTTTCCAGGTTTATAATGGAAGAAACAGGCCATAAGTGGGTCATGAGCAATCTTGCCCATTAATCACCCAAAGTCCACTAGCTGAGCATGCTGGGTGCCAAGAAAGCCACGGGGCTTTGTCTCAGAGACAATGTGCTTTTTCTAAATTTAATTCTCAATGTGGAAGTCTAACATTTGAGCTCACTAATATTTTTCATTTGTTTGCAAAACTGGAGCAGGGCAAAGCAGCGTAGCCTCACCCCCAAAGTAGCAAGAAACATCTTTAATTATCAGACTCACCAGCATGTGTAGGTTGTGGTGCCCTACTCATTGACCTTCACATACTCACAGCTGTCAATGATGTATTATAGCCACCTTAAACTCATCCAGAATGGAATTTTGGGCTACAGATGGTTCCATGTTATAGTCATTACTGTTTTAACCATCTTTCCAGACTAGGGTTAAAATTCTAAGCACTTCATCTCGTATCCTTGGCATAGTCAATAAAGTAAGCAGTGCAAGCTCTTCCTTCAAAACATGTCCAGACTGGAACCTCTTCCCAGTACAGCAGGACAGTGCTCTGAGTGGAGCACAACATTTCATTTTTGCTGAGGATTAGTGCCATTCCTTTCCATCAGTTATAGAACACTAGGGTTTAGGTGGGACTCTTTGTGTATCTAACAAGTACTCAGATCTGGTGTTTGTGGTCATCTCTCATTTTGACTACTGTAACCACTTCTCGTTTGCATTTTTAGTCACTCTTGAGGATCCCAAACCTTTTCTCATATACAGCAGCAGAATGCTTCTCTTAGAGAATAAATCAGATTTTGTTACTCATCTGCTCAAATCTCTGTAGTGATCCCTCCGTATTAAGAATAAATAAATAAATAAATTTATTAAGAATAAATAAAATCCTCTGCTACTTCATTTGTTTATTGTTATAAACATAGCACAATATCCCAAAGCTTATAACTTAAAACAACAAAATTTTATGATTTCTCATGACACCATGGTTGGACTCAGCTGGCCAGCTCTTCTGCCCCATTTGGCTGGGCTCATCCACAGGACTGCATTCAGTTACATGATTGCATTTGGTTGCAAACCCAGCTGGGGCAGGAATGTGTACCATGACACTTATGTGTCAGCTGTGGTTGGAGTGGCTGCCTAAACACTCCCTCTCCACTTGACCTCCTAGCATTTAGAGGTCCAAGTTCCAGTTTTCTTTTTGGGGGGTGATCTGGAAGCTAAGTATCAAAAATCAAAAAGGGAAAATGCTATGATAATGCTATATTATAAAACATTCCTACCATATCCTATTGATCAAATCAACTCACAAAGTCAGTCAAGACGGACGTAGAAAGATCTTTCAATCTCTCTTTCCCTCTTCCTCTTTCCTCTCTCTCCCCTCCCCCTCCCCCTACTTCTCTTCTTTCCCTCCCTCCTCCCTCCCTCCATCTCCTCCCTGGCTCTAATGAGGTGAACAGCTTTGCTCTGCCACACACTCCCCATCATGATGTCTTATCTGGGGCAGCATAATGGTCAGATGTGAGCAGAATGAAGAGGTTGCAGGATGGTGGCAAAAGAGGCTGCATTATAGCATCTTTCAGGCTCGGCTTTTTGCACATCTTTCAGCACAGGCCAAGAAATGGAACCAAATGATCAGAAACTTGAAATTTGCTGACCGTGTACGACACCAGTGAAACACTGAAGTCACAAGATAGCAGAACTATAAGATAGAACAGAAAGGATCCTGGAGTCAACTACCTAAAGCAGAGGCATCTAGCAGGGAGATTCCATCTCAACACCTGTACTGGTCTTTGTGTGATCAAGAAATACAATTCTCCCATCATTCCTCTTGATTATTGGAGGGACATTAATATACAGCAAAGGAAGAGACCTAGTGACATCAATATCCAGAAATAATTTCATATACAATAATCCTACAGTTTAATTTGAAGTCAGATTGCTTCTCATGAATTCTGTTCTGGTACACTGGGCATCTTTGCCATTTTAAAAGCTGCTGCTGAAATCTACTAAACCCCCTCAGTAGCCATCTGCTTATAGAACTGAATTGCAGCTGGTATTGTGGATTTTCTGAGTAAATACTAGATTTGCCAGACTCTCTAGAAAGCAGTTATAATCTCATGACTACTTTCTGAGCAATGGAATATCATAGAAAGTGTCCAGTGGAATCTTTAAGGGGATTTCCTTAACAGACAGCAGCTGAGCATGGAGGAGGCAGAGGCAAGAGAACCATGAGTTTCAGACCAGCCTAGATGACATAGCAATACCTGTTCTCAAAGAACCAAGGACTAGAGCTTTAGCTCAATGAACAAGTACTTGTCTATCATGCACAGAGCCCTGGATTTTATCACAAACATCACACACACGCGCGCGCGCGCACACACACACACACACACGCACACACACACACACCTGAGGGCATCTGCCTTGATCATTCTCTTTCTCTGTGCTATTCCTGTGCTTGTTGAACCTTATGAAATTGTGGTGAAGGAACAGGTTGTGAAAGCCAGGTTGGGGAAAGCCAGGGTCTCTGGGAATGGAGAGTAATCCTGGAAAAATTTAACAATCATCTGAAGGTGTTTCTTTGACAGATGTACACCGATAATCTTAAGCCACAGCCACTGAGTTTTCCATCTTGTAGAGCCAACCCTAATCTTTAATGATGGGCATTTTCAGCCAAAGGATGAGCAAGAGCAAAGGGCCTGGGGCAGGAGAATATTTAGATGGGAGCAGAGTAAAGAGGTTGAGGAAGGGAAGGCGGCAGAGGCCCCATGATAGTATCTTCTAGGCTTGGGTTTTATATATATATATATATATATATATATATATATGAATAAAATGGAAAGGCAAGGCAAAGTTTTGGGGAGTGAGTGAGTAAGAGCATGAGTGAGTAAGACCATGACTTTACTAGAAACTCAGGTTTTCTACACATGGGGTGGGGAGCAGTTAGAATGCATGTACTCTGTTGCTGTCCTGTCCCATCATTCTAGATCAGATTCTCTGGGGCAAGGACCACAGAAACCATTATGACAAGTTCTCCAGGGTCTAATGCCCACTCAAGGCTGAGAACTGCTGCTTTAGGAAGGTACACTTCAGATACAATGCAGTTTTTCATGTGGAATAACCCCCTCATCTTCTGACCTTACTCTTGCATTCCTAATTTTCGATGCAGTTCTTTCTGATACTTGAAAAACCTCCAGATGCAGACAGTTGTCTATCATGTCTGCTAGACCAGCTTGGTCAGCATCTCCCTCAGAGGACTTCTGCAGTCTGGCTTTTGGAGTGACACTCTTTTCTGCTTCCAAAGAACATTCTTTTCAATCCTCTATTGAAACATTTACTGTATTGTTTCCTAACTGTTTATTTAGCTCTGATCTTCTTCCCAAACAGAGGAATTTTTATTTTCCCACATTTAACAAAAAAATTAAATGCCAATATTTTCAAATATTAAAAATCATTTTAGAAACAAAAGATTAAATGTCTGTTTTTTTTTCAACACACTGGAGTAGTTAAAAAAATAAAATCTTCATTCTACCCAAAATGAGATAACAATAAATGCTATAAATGAACACATTCCACTGATTGTAAGCCACAATTTCAGTTCTTTATTTAATCTGAATGAAGTCTTAATCAATGGCCCGCCATGGCTTAGTTAATGGCATGTTTCCTTTCTTATAGTATCAAAATCAATAGTGTATTTTATAACATCACAGAACCTGTTAATATGAAGTACAGAAAGAGACAAGGAAAGAGGAAAATCTGAAAGGATGCAAAGTGTAGCTGTGGGGAGACAGAAGTGTTGTTTGAGCAGGAATGGATACTTAGAAAAAAAGCTCCGTGAGAAGGTAGTATTTGAAGACAGATGGGAAAGTGGAGTGGTGTAGTTATGGGATATGAAACAGCATGGGAAGAACTTTCCAGGTAAGGAAAAAAGTAAGGACAAAGGCCCAAGGGCAAGGAGAATACCTAACATCTTGTTGATCAGCCTAGAACCACTCGAGACAGTCTCTGGGACAAGAAAATAAGTGGAACAGGAAAGACAATAGAAAAAAGCAGAAGAGTAGGAACATAGAAGAGAAGTGAAGACTTACGATCCCTCTGGGGACTCCACATTTCTAACTTGTTCTAAAAAAAATGTGAAATGGAAGAGGCAGATGAAGAGGATGAAATTATTGAAAAGACAGCAAAGAGAGCCAAGATTAAAATCAAAACTAAAGTAGAAAAGTAAGAATGGATAATAGAAGAGGGGACATCCATAAAGAAGAAAAACAAAAAGCCTAGAAAGAAACACATAAGGAAGAGTCACTCTCCGAGGAAGAGTCAAGCACAGCCCAGTAGGTCCTTGTCCAGAGAAAAAGAAAGACAAGAATGACAATGAAGACAGATGGGAGAAAACTATAACTCTGCCACCAGGACACACAATGCTTTAAGATTCAGTTGGGAGAATACTAGAAATGCTCTAAAATAATGAAGGGAGGTTGAATTGAAAAATGATTATCTACAGATTTTCCAACTTTTTTGTGTGTCTTGACATCAACTGTTAGCCTTAGAGTTCTCGATACACAAATCAAAATATTTTCTTTTTCTTACTTATTTACTTTTGTTTTTTCGAGATGGGGTTTCTCTGTGTAACAACTCTGGCTGTCCTGGAACTCACTTTGTAGACCGGGCTGGCTTCAAACTCACAGAGATTCCCCCTGGCTCTGTCTTCCAAGTGCCTGGATTAAAGGTGTACACCACCTCTACCCGGCTTTCTTTTTATTAAAAAAAAAAAAAGATGATCTCTAATAAATACCCACAAGTGATTATATAATAGGACCTCACCCATTGGTAATGCACCAGATACTTTTAAAAGATCATGATTGCAGAGTATTTTTACTTCATGCCCATGCAGACTTAATATAGCTTATGAAAGCAACAAAATGATATTGTAGAGGTGTAAATTAATAAAACATTTTTACCATTTTTATAAGTTAATTTTCAGTATTCTAGATCTTCTTAGAGGTATTGAGGATGCAGATGAACTAAATACAGTCCTTTCCCTCAAGGATTTCTTAATTAGCAAAGCAAATGGGAAAATAACCACCACATAATGCTACAAGACTGGTCAGGGAAGTATGGAATGTATTGCTCATACAAGGAGTATTAGCTGTGTTCACTGAGACTCCTGTGAAGGTCTAGTTCAAACTTCATTCTCTTGGAGGACTCCTTTAGCAACTATTGGCTGTGAGAAGCAAATGTATCCTGTTGTCAGCTACTAGATTTTTTTTTAAACCTAATCTCTGATTTTAAAAGTACCTTAGATTGCAGGTGGTTCACAGGACATTTTACAGAAATAATGTCCCCCAAATTGGCTTGTTTTAGTTAGGGTTATTATGACTGTTGAAGTAGAATAAGGTAGAAGAGACCAATTATTAGAACTGACTTGTTGGTTTATTTAGTGATTTACTTACTGCTTGTACTGCCTACTTGCCAAGTTCCTGGAACAGAATGACCTGGAGAAATAGCTGAAATAATGGGTTGTTGTCCTTAACAATCCATTGACTGTCAAGAAGGCTTCTGTAAAATCTTACTTGCTTGTCTGCCCCACTTTGTGGTTTTAAAGTAGGAAATGAAATAATGAAAGATGGACCCTATACTGAGGCTCTTGAGAAACCACCTTCACTTTGGTCCACTGGTGGTATTTCTTTTCTTTCACTCTCATTTGATGCTGGAGTGCTTATTCCAGAAAGATTCCTGCAATACTGTGGTAACACACCATGACCAAAAGCATCATGGGAAGGAAAGGGTTTATTTGGCTTATCCACTGAGGAAAGCCAAGGCAAGAACTCAAACTGAGCAGGAACCTGGAAACAGGAGCTGATGCAGAGGCCATGGAGAAATACTGATTACTGACTTGCCTTTCATGGCTTGCTCAGTCTGCTTTTTTACAGAAGCCAGGACCACCAGCCTACAGTGACTCCAACCACAATGGGCTGAGCTCTCCCACATCAGTCACTAATGGAGAAAATGCTCTACAGGCTTGCCTACTGCTGGATCTTATGGAGTCATTTTCTTAATTGAGGTTCCTGCCTCTCAGATGACTATAACTTATGTCAAGTTGACATAAAATTAGCCAGCACAGGGCTCTATCCTAAATGTTATATGTTTTACAATAGTTATTTTCAAAGTAATAATGGAGTCTGGGAATGTATCACAATGGTTAATACCCATCTACTTTTTCCATTCTCTCTTAGTTTGAGCTATCTGTCATCTTCCAACAGCTCCAGACCTCAACATCCTCTTCACCAAAAACCAAATAAGAGCAAGAATGCCTTCTCATAGACTGCGAAACATCTTATCCTCCCTCCTCGCATCAGGAATTGATCCCTAAATCAAGAATCAATGACATATTTAACATTACCAGAATTTCATGAAGAGATAGTTAAGGGTTACAGTTCCTCCGAAGGAAGGGGTTACAGTTCAAGGAAACGGCAGTGGGTGTCCATGTTGGAGCAAGAACAAAACAAAAGATGCCATCTAAACTCTCTTCCAAAACAGGAATCCAGCTGATCATTATATGAGAAACATGGGGGGTTCCTGTCTCTATCCTACAGGACTGACATAGCCTTACCTGCTGGGTCCTTTCACTTCTCACATCTCCCTTGCCTTTCACATGAAAATGAAAACCATATGCTCATAATACCTCCAATTCAAATGAAGTCCTAGCCTCCAGTGCAAAGGTATTTAGGTGGAGTCTTAAAGAGATAGTTCCATGCAGATGATGCCATGTGGATGGGGTCTCCTTGGGAAAGAATTGGTACTCTTGCTCTGAGAGAGAGAGAGAGAGAGAGAGAGAGAGAGAGAGAGAGAGAGAGAGAGAGAGAGAGAACAAAGCTTATCTCTGTCATGTGAGAACACACCCTGGAGGCAACCAGTGGTTTCTTCAACAAGCCAGGAAGAACCTTTTGTAGAGCCAAGCCATGCAGACACTTGATCTTTGTGTAACTATTTACAGTCAAAGTTTTCGGCCTTCTGGCTTATGTGCATTTCCAGACAGTTTCCAAGGGAACAAGGAAATTCAATTCCGTGTTCTTTTCCAGTTGAAGGAATTTCCTTTTTTTTTTTTTTTAAAAAAAACCATTTTATTTATTTTATTTTTTTATTTTACATACCAACCACAGATCCCCCTATCTTCCCTCCTCTCATTCTCCAGGCTTCCCCTCCTAGACCTGCTCTGTCTAATACAGAAGACACTAGACACTTGTGGCTTTTCTGCATTTCAAATGTGACTGAACCATTGAGAGGCCAGATCTCAAAGACTTCAAACAAAAAAGACTTCATCATATTTTCTCCATTAGATATTGGCATATTAATTTTTGAGTATTTTGTGTTAAATAATGTATATTATTAAAGTTAATCATGTCCTCTTCTTTTTATTTTTAAGTGTGCCTATCAGAATATTTTGAATTGCATGTGTAGTGTGCATTCCATTTGTACTGGGCAGTATTGCTGTTGATTAATGTTTATTTCTAATTTGTGTGTGTGGGGGGGTGCAGGTATGTGTCCATGTGGGTGTGTGCACATGTGCATGTGGGTGCAGGTCCATGTATGTACATGTGGGTGTACAAGGAGGCCAGAGGTTGACATCAAATTTGCTCTTCAATTACTCTCCATCTTATGGGATGCATCATCTCTCATTGAAACTGGAACTCACTGGGCTGGCTGCCTGGCTGGCCAATGAGCTCCGTGGATCCACCTGTTTCCCCTATCTCCCAAGCTCGAGGGTTATAGTTGCAGCCCATCCTCATTCATTTGGCAATGTGTTTCTCAAGGTTTGGTGTGGTGATATTTTATTTGTATGTTAATAAATAAAGCATGCCTGGAGATCAAGGGAAAAAAGGCCAGCCATTTTTAAGTAAACATAGAAGTCAGGCAGTGGTAGCACATGCCCTTAATCCGATCACGTGGCAGTCAGGGTCTCTGTGTGTTCAAGGACATGCTAGGGAATAGCCAAGCATGGTGACACACGCCTTTAATCTCAGTACCAACTATAGAGACCTGGAGGTCTGTACAAGCAGTTACAAGGAAGTGAGGTAGCTGGGCTAAGAGCCAATGAGAGGGCAGAAAAGCAAGGCAATAAAGGTGCAGGTTAGACAGGAAGTAGTCACATTTTGGAGGGGATAGAGCTGGTGAGGTAAGGTGGTTGGTGGCTCTCACTATTTCCCTGATCTCTCAGACTTTCACCCCTATATGTGAACATGCTCCGTATCCGTATTCTGTAACTGATGGACAGGAATGCCATCAATCCTCAGCAAAAATAAGATACTGTGTGTGCTCTGGAAGAGGGCTGCTTGAAAGATGAGAATATGAGATGGAGTACAATAAATTGGTAGTCAGGCCCCCTCTACCATTTGATTTAAAATTAATGTCTTGATCTATTTTGTTGGTATAACCAAATGCCTGAATCTGAGTGATTTATAAGAATAGATGTTTGCCGGGCGGTGGTGGCGCACGCCTTTAATCCCAGCACTGGGGAGGCAGAGCCAGGCGGATCTCTGTGAGTTTGAGGCCAGCCTGGACTACCAAGTGAGTTCCAGGAAAGGCACAAAGCTACACAGAGAAACCCTGTCTCGAAAAAACAAAAAAAAAAAAAAAAAAAAAAAAGAATAGATGTTTATATAAAGTACAGTTATAGGGGTCCAAAAACACGGTGTTCACCTTCTGCAGAGCCACATGGCAGTTCAACTCCTAATGAGAAAACAGAAAGGAGAAGTAGACCCATGGGAAACGGTGCATATGCAAGACAAAACAAGGGGCAGTGAAAGGCTCCTTTCTTCCCTTATGGAAAGTGCAGTAATCCCTTCATGTGCATGAATCGCTCATGATATCAAATCCTCTTAAAGGCCCCACCACCTCTCACCACCATTACAATGGGGACCAAGCCTCAACACCAGTCTGAGCAGAAACAAACCATATCAAAACCATAGCAGAAGGTCTGGAGAAATGGCTCTCTGTGGTTGAGAGTGATTGCTATGTGACCATGAGGGCTTCAGCTTGGAACCCAGCACTCTCAAGAAGTCAGGTCTGGTTTCCACCATAATCAGAACCCCAGGACTTGTCAGGGGGCAAAGATGAGAGGATTGCTGTGGCTGGAGGGCAAAAAGCCTAGCTGAAAAACTTGAGCTTGAGATTCAGGTAGAGACCCTGACTCAAATAAATAAGGTCTAGAGTGACAGAGGAAGATGCCTAATATTTTCCCCTGGGCAGTGCTCACCAGGGTAATACACCCCCTACACACACACACACATACACACACACAGAGCACAGCGACTGAGAAATGCAGCCTTATAAACTAACATTAATTGCGGTTGATTCTCTCTCCTCCCAATATCCTTTGTGGAAGACATTCTTATGAAGGTGAATTCGCTAGTTCAAGGTCATGCTGCTATAATCAGCGTGAGTCAGGGTGTCACACATTCTCTTGCATGGCGTCTGTCGCTTGTCTCAGCTAACTAGTAACCTGAAGTATTTCCATGCTAGCAATTCCTGACTTCCATGAAAACCACCTGGGACACTTAAAAACACAATCCTGCCTTGAGTATCACTACCTACAGATCTCAATTTCATTAGTTCCACATGTTGTCTTGGTGTGCATAGAAGCTCCCAGGACTTTCAAAACAATTCCCACCGGACAGATGAAGAGAATCCTGGGAAATACCTGGAACAAGCTGGCAACAGCTAAACACAGGCTCTGAGAGTGAAGCCACCATGCAGGAGTTCCCTGGATATCGTTTGAAAAGGCACATTCGAAGGTAATCCTTCTGGCTGGGCCTTGCTCTTCTGCAGTCTCCCAGGAAAGGCAAGGTTATCAGTTCAGGAGCCAGATTTTGAGCAATGCTTCACTTAGATGCCCTGAGCCAGGTGAGGTCCCTGGTCCTGCACGAGTTGCAGCTTTTCCGGCTGTGCTGTCAGGGCTGGACAGTTTATTCTGTTGTGTGTAGACCTGGATTAGGGAATCCTGGAGAATCCAAGCTAATTCCCTTGGCATCCTCCAAGCTAAATCCTTAGATTTAGGACAATGTCTTTGTAGGAATTGGAGCTCCAGGGATCTGGAGGAAGATTCCCCAAAGCTTATAGAAAACCAAACAGCCCAAATCCTACTGTCAGACTCCAGAAACAGAAGTCTCTAATGGCTTGATTTCTTCTCCAACCTAGCACTTTCCTCTCCCTTAAAC
>CABHPH010144035.1:0-24259 GCA_902168325.1 Peromyscus nudipes | reverse complement strand
TGTGTGTGTGTGTGTGTGTACATACAACACATATAAGCCTGATGTGGAGGCAGAGAGAGGGTGTCTGTTCCTTTGAAACTAGAGTTATTGTAAGCTGCCATGTGAGTGTTGGGAATTGAATCTGTGTCCTTTGCAAGAGCTGAAAATGCTCTAAACTGCTGAGCCATCTCTCCAGCCACCACCTGCCTCCCATAACACTTTCTAAAATCCTAGGATGCTGGCTGAGCAGTCAGCCTGGTGGGTGGGGGTGGCCATTCTAATCCTGTGTATGGAGAGTTATTGCCTCCCCAGCAGATGCTCCCCAGGCAGCTGGGCATTGGTCCCCTCTGTTCCTAGCAAGTATCTCTTCAGTGAAGCACTGAACCCTTCACATGACAACAAAAATACAAGATTCAGGCTAACGGAGTGACCAGTCACCTGCTCATCCTGTCTAGGCTCCCTGAGATTCTGCGTCAAGATACAAACGCAGAGCATCACGAGGGAAGATGTTTTGTTTTGGTTTTTTTTTTGTCATGTGATCATTGCATGGAAGTATTTCTGGGCTCCCTGTAGCACCTCTCCACGGTACAGGCAGCAAGGGAGGGAAGAGTCTCTGTCAATCAAGAGTGTCACCTCCTGGTGTCTGGAGCTGGAGCACTGCACACCCCATTGGCCCCTGAGCTCAGCCCTGTAGTCACCCCACAGCCCTGCCTTGCAGGGGGATATGGTTCTGTGCTCTGTAATTAGTTAATGAACTGTCTTAATGGTATTTTTGTATTCATTCAGCCTCCATCCTTGGGGTGTAATGGTATTGTAGGTTATTTTTAAAACATGATTGTATCCAAATAGAGTTTGCATCAGCAGAGACCACGGTTGTAGTCATCCTGCTATCCCTGGTGGGTCCAAGCTGTGCTATAAACTGCCTCATGAGTTCCAGCAGGAGCAGCTGGACTGTCTCCATTTCTCCAGGGCCTTCTCAGCCAGAAGCCACTAGCCCTCTAAAATGGAAAGTAGTAAAAGCAGTTTATGGCCTGGATCCTGTGGGCCACGGTTTAGAACAAATTGTTTTCAAGAGCTCTGATCATCATCTTTGGATGAGAATGGGTTCTTCTTTATCTTGACAAGAAAATCCTGACTCTTAGTCTTCCCTTCTTTTACCACCTTTTTTGGAAATACTAGAGAGTTATAGTTAGAAATACGAGCACGGGATCCTGGAGTGCAGCCCAGTGGTAGAGCTAGTGTGCACAAAGTGCCTACTGTGTGCAAAGCTCTGGGTTCCATCCCCAGCATATTCTTCCTCCCCTGCCTGCAACAGCTCAGCCGTAGCTTAATGAACATCTCAAGCTTCCGTTTCTTTCATTTCTTCCTCAAATGGAGATCATCGCTGTTCTTAGCTTCCTTTCTTTGTGGTGATAAAGTATTCTGACAAAATTAATCTGAGAGAAAGAACGGCTTCCTTTTAGTTCACAGCTCCAGGCGGCAGGCTATCACCACAGGGAGATCTAGGCAGCAGGAGCTTGAGGCAGATGGTAGTCAGAAGAGGGTAATGAATTCATGCACGCTAGTGCTCGGCTCACTTTCTCCATTCTAAGTATTCTATTTACTTATTTATTATCTATGTGTAGATGTGTATGTTGTATGTGTGTGTATGTGTACATGTGTATGTTTGTGTGTGTATATGTATTTATGTGTGTACATGCATATGTATATATGTGTGTACTTGTGTATGTGTGTATATGTGTGTATATATATATGTGTGTGTATACATATGTATATGTGTGGGCCTGAATGAGCTTCATGTATATCATGTGCATGTAGGTGCCCTCAGAGACCAGAAGACAGTGTCGTATGCCCAGTAACTGGGTTATAGACAATTGTGATCTGCTCAGCGTGTGTGCTAGGAACCTAACTTGTGTTCTCTGGAAGGAGAGTAAACATTTTTTTTTTTTCTGTTTTTTCCAGACGGAGTTTCTCTGTGTAGCCCTGGCTGTCCAGGAACTCTGTAGACTAGGCTGGCCTCAAATTCACAGAGATCCACCTGCCTCTGCTTCCCAAGTGCTGGAGTTAAAGGTGTGTGCCACCGCCGCTGCTGCTGCCGCCGCCGCCGCCATCGCCACCACCACCACTGCCCCATGCCATTCTTAATCTATGAACCATCTCTCCAGCCCCACTTTTCTACATTTTATACAGCCCAGGATCCCCTGTCCAGGGAATGGTCCCACTCAAAACTAAGATAAGTCTTCCCACATTGATTAACATAATCAAAATAATCTCCCACAGGCATGTCCAGAGGCCCATCTCCCAGGTGGTTCCAGATTCTGTGGACAGTTAACACCATCATAGCCGAAGTCATTGTGATGAGTTGAAGTACTTCATTGTTTATCAGATGTCCAGCCCTCTTCCAAGTGTGGTCCATGCACCACTCATGACATCCTCATGGTGACTCTGAAAGTGTTCGGTGTTGTAACCGGACACTGTCATCTACTTTTAATATCAGTAAACTGAGTCCTGGAGACACTCAGTAACTTCCAAGTTCATGTACAGCAAGTGAGAGAGTCAGGATCCAAATCCAAGAGTCTGGTTTTTAGGACCTTGTTGCTAGAGTTTTTCTGCCTGGCCCATAGTCAGGACAAATCTCTCTCACCTGCCAGTCCCACAGCCGCTCAGACCCAACCAAGTAAACACAGAGACTTATATTGCTTACAAACTGTATGGCCGTGGCAGGCTTCTTGCTAACTGTCCTTATATCTTAAATTAATCCATTTCTATAAATCTATACCTTGGCTCGTGGCTTACCGGCATCTTTACGTGCTGCTTGTCCTGGTGGCGGCTGGCCGGCTGTGTCTCCTTCCACCTTCTTGTTCTTTTCTCCTCTCTGTTAGTCCCACCTATACTTCCTGCCTAGCCACTGGCCAATCAGTGTTTTATTTATTGACCAATCAGAGCAACACATTTGCCATACAGAACATCCCACAGCAGGGCCTAAACATTAACCACCCTGTTTTTCTCATAAGGTTGTTCCAAGAACACCGTGAGAGCCAGGCGGTGGTGGCGCACGCCTTTAATCCCAGCACTTGGGAGGCAGAGGCAGGCGGATCTCTGGGAGTTTGAGGCCAGCCTGGGCTACAGAGTGAGTTCCAGGAAAGGCTCCAAAGCTTCACAGAGTAACCGTGTCTCGAAAAAAACCAAAAAAAAAAAAAAAAAAAAAAAAGAACACCATGAGACTCACTAATAAATATTTACCCCATGCCAAGCCAAAGCTCACAAACTGTGTTAAGCACATCTCTGGCAGACACTGCATGCTAGCTGGGAAGATTACCCCTCAAAGTTTTCAGTACAACCCTTGAAACAAGGCCTTTACCCAGTCCCCGATGTGGAGCTTTAGACTTTTTTCCATAGTATTTCAATTGTGTGTATGCAAGCTGGAATGTTCCCACAAGATTATCAGTTCTCTAAAGGCAAGATCAATCTCTGTTCCCATTTTGTGTCTTCTAACCCCTTACACAGAGTAGGAATTTAATGCTTACTGAAGAAATGGAATTATTGGTATTACATACAAATGCTTGCACTGAAAACCTGCTTTAACCACATATCCCTGCACCCACTTCAAGGAAGCTCATGTGCGCTTGGGGAGTTGGTGTTGGTGTTGCCTATAGGCCTCAGCTTCCCTCTGAGTCTCCACACAGACTGCATGGATGCCTTCACCACATAGTAGCTGGCTTCCCCTTGAAACAGGGAATGGAGAGACAGGAATGGAAACTGCCAGTCTTCTGTGATCTGTCTTGGAAGTCACAACCATCACGTCTGCAATGTCCCAGGAGGAACACGTGCCAGGCTTTTATTGTTTCCATTTGTTTGTTTTCAAGCAGAGATGCCTGGAGCTCAGGTTGGCTTCAAATCCACTAGATAGCCCCGGCTGGCCTTGAACTGCTCATCTTCTGCCTCCACCTCTTAAGAGCTGAGATTACAGGCCGTCTCATCAGCCCCCATCATGGCACAAATCAGCACAAATCAGCTTTATTCCATGTGAAAAAGGATTAGCAAAGGTGGATGACAGGAGGCGATGGTTACTAAGGGCCTCTTGTAGACTGGCGTCTACCTAGGGAGACTAGTCTTGGAAATCAAGAACAGTCCAAGAGCTCAGCTGGGCTTTCCTAAGACAAGGGCATCCCAAGAAGCAAGGCAGCTCTGTGCACTCAGAGAGATCCTGAATTTACTCTCCTGTTCCCTATCGGGGACTAGGGGAGTCCAGTCCCTCGATAGTCCCCTCCCAGGGTCTGGGAAGAATCTACAACCAGCTGATAATTAATCTTTGATGAGAAGAAATGAATCTATGTACACGAAACTCCTTAGTTCATACACTTATTTATTCTGTGATAGTTCTCTCTCTACACAGCTTCTATTCTGCTCTCATGTCTAGCTCCTTTCTTGCCTGATTTCTCTCTATATTTATCTACTGTCCCCTCTAGGTTCTATCTTAATTCCTTCATCTAGTTCTGTCCCTTCTAGGTTCTCATCCATCTAGTTCTTTCCCCTATCAGCTCCTCTCCCATCTCCTTCTCTCTCATCTGGCTCTTCCTCATCTTGTTCTTCCCCATCTGGCTCTTCCTCATCTTCCATCTCGTTCCTCTAGTCCTCTCTTCTAGCCCTTCAATCTAGTTCTTCCCCATCTCAGTTTGTTCCTCTCAAGTTCTTACCCATCTAGTTCTTCCATTCTCTTTTCTCTTCTCCATCCTCTGCCCTGGAAGTCCCGGTATATAAAGGGAGGATCCGAGCTAAATTGTGTAAAGCTATTACTTAACGTCCACCTCTCCTAGGCGGTGTCTCCTTGTGGAATTTACCTTAAGTCAGGAGACTAGCATGTGGGCTGCTATCATTGTTAGTCCTCGGAAGTTGGGCGCCCACCTGGGCGGTGTCTCCTTGTGGAATTTGTCAGGAGACTTGCATGTGGGCTGTTATCATTGTTGTCCTCGGAAGTTGGGCGCCCACCTGGCGGTGTTTCCTGTAGTCCTTGAAAGTGGCTAAGGGAGATAATCTGATTCCAGAGAAAGCTTTTCCCGAGGCTGTTCTCCAAATACCTGGAATGTGTATGTCCAGAGAGTGATCAGTCCACACTGTTAGCCTTTCTTAGGGAAAAGTCAATTGGGAAAACTATGAAGGCACACATGATATTCATAACAGAAGACAGCTGATATATAACAAGCCAAGTAACACCAAAAGCTCCTTGGGATTTGGCTTCCTCTGGAGGAATTCCCTGATTCCTCCAGGTAGTGACTTTGCCATAACCAGCTGAGTTCTTATGATATATTCCTGCGGCCTGCAGCAGTTCCCTTCTCATGTTACTCAGCCCCTGGCCCCTTGCCCCTGACCCCTGGCCCTTGCCCCTGACCCCTGACCCCTGGCCCCTGGCCCCTGGCCCCTGACCCCTGGCCCCTTGCCTCTCCTGATAGTTCTCACATGTCTTTGCTTGGATTCCTGAAAGTAGAGCCTATGGCTCAGTTCATCTTTTTTGGGGGGGCGGGGATCACCACAGGTTCCATGCTAATCCAGGTTGGTTTCCAAGGGCCCAGTCCTACTCTGGAAAAGAGGGGGTTAGGATTCACAAGTCCGAAATAGAGGGACTTCAGCCCTGGATATTGGTCCTAAAAGTCTTGCAGAGATGAAATGGCAGGTGTGAAAGAGGTCAGGCTGTGTAACCTGTCCAGTAATTGCTAATGTGTCAGATGGGGGAGGGGAGCCCTGGAAGAAAACGGAAGCAAAGAAATGGATTCCTAGCCTCTCTGTACAGAGAGGAAGACAGGCATCCAAATAATTGGGGAACAGTAAAACTGTACTGGAAATAGCCATGGCATTACGGATGGAGAGGAGCCCTTTCCTAGGAACATGGAGACCATGCCCCCAAGAAGACCCTTGATGGGTAAGATAGAGTCTGCCAGATGAAGAACAGGGAAATCACATGACAAGCAGGAAGGAAGCTGCAGGAGGTGTTGTGGGAAAGCTGAGATGTCACATGCAGGACTAGGGGACGGGGAGCTGAGAGGGAAATCAACGGCAAGGCCAGCTGGGGTGACGCTGCATTAAGCTTGCTGGTTTTAGCCAGCTCTCAGGCTCTGTCAAGCAGTGGGGACCCCCTCAAGGGACCTGCGACATGAGTGAAATCGCGTGGGGTTCCAGTGAATGTGCGGCTAACCGGACAGCAACCCAGAAACGGAAGCCGGGCCTAAGACATCCTTGGACCCAAGATACACAAAAGCACCCTTCCCGGCAGCATCGTGCTCACAAGGGACAGGGTATAGCTTTTTGGAATGCTGCATTCTCCATCCCAGAAGGTCACCTAGCTTATAAGAAATAATGACCACTTCTCTGCTTGTTTCTGCTAACAGCCATCTCTACAGACCTAACTCCGCAGGCATCCATATTAAGCAAAGCTGCTTTGTTAAACACCAAAAGGTCACATCTGCATAATGAAGAGACTTCCCCGGAAGCCTAAGAAAAGTCTCCTCACCGAGTCCCTGTCACCAGACAACCCAAGCTCCTGCAGCCTGACCACTTCAGAGCGGAGTGTCTGTACAAGGGACCCTTTTGTGGAGTTGGGGACACCAATAATCATGTCCTAGCAGGCTGGAATTCACACATAAGAGAGTGAAGTCTGAGTCTGTCTGCCTGTAGACTGCCTTGTTTACATGTCCTAGAGCCAATTGTACACTTTGCCAACTGTCTTAGTCACAGTTCAGTTGCTAGGGAGAGACACCAAGACCAAGACAACTCTTATAAGAGAAAGCATTTAATTGGGGGCTTGCCTACAGTTTCAAAGGGTGAGTCCATTATCAGTCATGATGGGAAGCATGACAGCAGACATGGTATGCTGGAGAAGTAATTGAGAGCTACATCCTGACCTGCAGCCAGAGAGGGATGGGGGAGAAAGCATGGGCTTTTGAAACCCAAAAGCCCACCCCCAGTGACACAATTCTTCCAACAAGGCCTCACCTACTCCAACAAGACCACACCCCCTAAACCTTCTAATCTTTTCAAATAGTGTTATTCCCTAGTATTCAAATATATAAGCCTATGGGGGCCATTCTTATTCAAACCACCACATCAACCATGTTTTTAGAGACTTAAAAGGCAAAAGCATATTCTTTTTTTTAAAATAATTTATTTTTATTGTATGTGTATTGGTGTTTTGCCTGCATGTATATCTGTGTGAGAGTGTTGGATCCCCTGGAACTGGAGTTACAGACAGTTATGAACTGCCATGTGGGTGCTGGGAATTGAATCTGGGTCCTCTGGGAGAGCAGTCAGTGCTCTTATCCGCTGAGCCATTTCTCCGGGCCTCCAAAAGCATATTCTTTAGAGACACAGCTTGCTTTGGTGAGGATAGCCTTAACTTTGCAGATGCCTCTGCAAGCTTCACAGCCTGGAGTTCAGAATCCATGCCCTATAGCTAGTCTACCTGGAATTACAGTCTCCTGTGCGACTGTGGGAAAGTTCCCTTAGCTCCCTGTACCTCAGTTTCCTAATCTGTAAAATGGTAGTTTAACAGCCTCCCTTTGGAACTTCTTGTCAGGATTCAGTAAGTCCTATAAGGATTAAGCTCTTCGAGGACATTATTTGGGACCTTGGGTTTAATCTCCAAGGAAAAGGAGGAGGAAGAGAAGGAGGGAGGGGGGAAAGGAGGAGGGGGAAGAGGAGGAAGTTTTATGTGGCCTATAGAAAGCTCCATGGTGGGGTGGGAAAGATGGCTCAGCAGTTAAGAGCATTTGCTGCTCTTACAGAGGGCCTGAGTTCAGTTCCTAGTACCAATGGCCAACAGCTCACAATCATCTCTAATTCCAGTTCCACGGGATCTGATGCCATTTCCTGGGTTTTACAGACACCTGCACTCATGCACACGCATACAGCCACATACACATACACACAGAGTGAAAATGAAATAAATCTTAAGAAGGAAATCTTCATAAAAGTTCTTCCTATTATTACACTTTGGTATAAATGAATCGATCTGCAACTGTGCTCTCATGAAGCCACCCATCCTTAATAAGTTTGTATTTGGCATTAACTCCCACAGTGATAACAAATCGAGCTAATTAATTGGTCTCACAGAAGAAGCTATCCCATCCATCACCGAGGTCTGCGGCCTTTTGCTCTGAAATGTGCTTTGACTCCATCTGGTAGGTGAGAACTAAGTCCCGAAGCATAAGTTCTGGTTCTCCACTTGCAAATGGTGTGGCACTGGCTAATTTAAAAAAAAAATTTTTTTTAAATAAATTTTTTAAAAATTTGTTTATTTAATCCCAGCATTTGGGAGGTAGAGGCAGGAGGATCTCTGTGAGTTTGATGCCAGTCTGGTCTACAGAGTGAGTTTCAGGACAGCCAGAGTGATTACACATAGAAACCCTGTCTTTAAAAAAAAGGTTTATTGATTATTTTTATTTCTATGTATGAGTGTTTTGCTTGCATGTATGTTTTTATACTGTGTGTACCTGGTGACCATGGAGGCTAGAAGAGGGCAACAGATCCCCTGGAACTGGAGTTAAGGGTGGTTGTGGGCCACCATGCGAGTGCCAGGAACCAAACCTAGGTCCTCTGTAAATGCTCTTAACCACTGAGCCATCTCTCCAGTCCCTTGGGTGATTTCCTTAACCTGTATGAGTCTGTGTTCTCTATTAGTCAAACATGATAATGATGCCCTTTTCCTAGGGACTTAGAAGGACAGAGTGAGAGTGTACTGCCAATAATAATTGGCTGAGGGTTCTTTTGCTCTATTTGGATGGCAATCTCGAACAGGCAGGGACCTTTATATAAATGAGAAAGAACCAGATGATTGGCGTTTTCTCCCACATCAAACTGACCAAATAGTATCCTATTTAGTATGCCACTGAGTAGCATATGCATCAGTTGCCCTTGCCAGCCTGGTGACCAGTGCCCAGGATAGTGCATGGACTTCCACTCAAGGGCCAGCAGGCCTCTTTCAGAGGGTATAGTTGTCACATGGGCTACACGCAAGGCTGGCACCCCCTGCTCTGGTGTGAGCAGGACTTGGCATCCTGCAGTCAAAAAATAAGACAGTGGGATGGTGTGGTGGTTTGAAAGAAATTGGCCCCCATAGGGAGTGGCACTATGAGGAGATGTGGCTTTGTTGAAGTAGGTGTGGCCTTGTTGGAGGAAGTGTGTCACTGTCAGGATGGGTTTTGAGGTCTCCTATGCTCAAGCTACTGCCCAGTGTGGCACACAGTTGCTCCTGCTGCCTTGCAGATCAAGATGTAGAACTCTCTGTAGCATGAATCTTAGAGAGTCTTATTAATAAAATCAAACCTGAGCCGGGTATTTGGGTGAACTCTGGAAGGTCAGAGAGACAGAATAAGCCACAGCTATCTCACCTCACCGGATCCTCAGCTGGTCTTGCTTCCTCAGACTGGAGGCCTCTGTGTCCTCATCCAGAATGGGCCTCAGCTGAACTGCTGCTTCTTGAAAGCCTAAATGCTTAACCAGGCCAAATGCTTAACCAGGCCAAATGTTTCTCCAGGCCAAATGCTTCTCCAGGCCAAATGCTTCTCCAGGCCAAATGCTTCTAGTTTCTGGTCCTCACGCTTTATATACCTTTCTGCTTTCTACCACCACTCCCTGGGATTAAAGGCTGTGTCACCGTGTCTGGCCATTTCCAATGTGGCCTTGAACTCACAGAGATCCAGAGGGATTTCTGTCTCTGGAATGCTAGGATTAAAGGCGTGTGCAACCACTGCCTAACCTCTGTTTCATATTGTGGCTGTCCTGTCTCTGACCCCAGATAAGTTTATTAAGGTACACAATATTTTGGGGAACACAATACCACCACAACTCTCAGCTCCTTTTCCAGCACCACATCTGCCTGCGTGCCGCCATGTTGCACCATGATGATAATGGACTAAATCTCTGAAACTGTAAGACATCCCCACTGAGATGTTTTCCTTTATAAGAGTTGCCATGGTCATGATTTCTCTTCACAGCAATAGAAACCCTAAGACAGATGGGGAATGTGAGGGACTTGAATATAATTAATCAGAAAAGCTTTAGGAAATCCTAATGGGTTTTCCTTGAATGAGGGTAAACTCCAGGCATGAATCCAGTAAGATCAAACTTAAAAGGTGGAATGGTGAGATGGCTCAGCAGAGAAAGGTGTCTGCTACCAAACCTAGCCACCTGAGTTCCATCCCCCAGATCCACAGTAGACAAAGACAACTGACTCTTTTTTTGTTTTGTTTCTTGAAAAACAGATGGATGTATCCTTGGCTGTCTTGGAACTCGATCTGTAGCCCAGGCTAGCCTTGAGATCCACCTGCCTCTGCCTCCCAAGTGCTGGGATTAAAAGCATGTGCCACCACCGCCCGGCTAGGAGAGAACTGAGTCTTGCAAGTTGTCTTCTGATGTCCACATACATGTCATGCCATTCATGCACCCACAGATATACACGTGCACATAAAATAAAATATAGTAAAAATTTTAAACTCTAAAGAATCAAGAGAAAAAGATACATCAGAAATGCTTCCTTCATACAATTGCTTAAATATTTAAAATACATATCCAAATAATGATGGCCTTTCTATACTGTTTATGCACTTACTGTTATTAACATAAAAATGTCAAGAAGGGAAATAGTGCACACTGTCACGGTTCTTTCTTACTTGCAAAAAAAAACAATGCTTCTTTTTTATCCCTGAAAAGAGATCAGACTAAACCAGTCTGACCTGTTGGGGTGAATAGCTGCTCCCCAGTAGAAGAATGTGATCTTCAGAAACAAACATCAAATCAAAACATCTCATTAAGGATAAAATTCCAGACAGACCTAAATGAAACCATGAAAAAGAGCTCTTCAAAATGTCATACCCTATTATTCTAGAAAAAAAAGGGGGGGGGGGTTCTGAGTAGCTTTTTTGTTTGCTTCCACCACAATTTGGGGAAGAAACTAGCTTTATTTTTTTTAAAGTGTTTTCAAGCTTAACACAAGAGTATGTGTCCAACAGCCAAAATGTGGCCCAAAAACAGCAGAGACCTTAAAAGCTTGGCTTCTAGAAAATTCTCTGATCACTGAGGATACACCCCCAAGGTCCTATGCTATCTGTCCGTTTGTATTTAGACCCTTCACACTGATTAATGCACATGGATGCTCAGTGAATGTGAGGGTCTTGGTTCAAGAGCAAGGACATCGCTCCGATAACGAGGCAATAATAAAGAATCCTGTTTTACAGCTGAAGATGAATTATTCTTTCTGTCAGCTCTCCTCTCTGGGCGATGGAACCACCGGTATCTGTTTTGTAGTTTTAAGTATTGTCTGGATTGTTTATAAGTGTATATTTTGGAACATGAGGTACGAAGGACGAAGCGGTCCTCACAACCATCATCGCCAGAGTCCTGACACTTTGGGGACAGGGTAAGGGACTAATCATGCCACAGATTGTAACTCACTAATCCCGTAACACTTATCCAGCATCAGTTTCTGCTAAGAATGAAATGAAGTTAGCCACAGGGATACACACATGCAAAGGACCCCTGCTGATGCCCTAAAGATGGAGATGTGCATTTTACACATGCTCCTTTGAGGGAGTCCAGTTGCAGCCATGACAGCTGCCAGGAGAGAGGCATGAGTGCCAGGGGCATCTGTGGCCCCTTGACCGGCTTCTTCCTGAACCTGGCTCTACACATTTGCTCCTGTGGATGTGTTTCCCACTCAGAAGAACCTTTCTTCTTCCCCAACCTACTTAAACTTGACCTTGATCCAGACCGTGCCCATTCATTTCCATCTCCTTCTCAAGGCCTCCCTGGTTGGAGGTATCTCTCCGATTGGCATCCCTCACCCTGACACTGTCAGGTAGCTTATTGCCTTGGAACAGGCACCCAGAAAGTGTTCTTGAAAAAAAAAGAAATTGATTCTTCACTTGGGCCTGCCACACAACTAAATTCAGGATAAAATTCAGGAAAAAAACTTGGTGTCTCTTTCTCTATTTTATGTCATTTACTATGTGTCCCCTGTTTGTCCCTGTAACAGATCAGCATGCAAATCACTCAAGGAGGGTCTAACTCGTTTCATCCTTCCTCAAGGCTGAAGGCACAAGGTAAGTCATTGTCCTACACCTGCAGTCACCTTAGATTCCAGGAAGAGCAAATTCCACGGGAAAGATATTCCCATCCCCCAGACGAGGACACTTATCCACAGTGGTGAGGGTGCACCCTGGAGCAGAAGTGACCATCTACTGAGAACCAGACTGTGTCCCTCAAGTGATGACCGAGACGAGGACTTCTTCAGACCGCCTTGCAGAACCGACACAATGCTCAACCAGACCACAGCCTGGCCAGGATCGCCCTCCCCTGCTCCCACCTCCACCCCCATTCTTCTTCTATTGAAATCTGAACTTCATGTCAGTATCCAGAGCATGAACTCCAGCTCTCTTTACGTCTGTCTTCCTCTTCCCAACGTACTCACTCTGAATCAATATCCTTTCTTGGCTTTTCACTCTCAAATTAGTGTGTTGGGCTGGGTGGCAGATCCTCGCTCTTTTGGAGCTGTGTGAGCCCATGCTTTCCCCGTAAAAACTCCAGTTATAACCTCTAATGATCACACAACTCGTTTCTAATTAGTCAAGTTTTCCCAGAGAAGCAGTGTGTGTGTGTGTGTGTGTGTGTGTGTGTGTGTGAGAGAGAGAGAGAGAAAGAGAGAGAGAGAGAGAGAGAGAGAGAGAGAGAGAGAGAGAGAGAGAGAGATTTTATGGAATTTGTGGTGTAGGGCATTAGGCTAAAGACCCAGGAAAGCATCCAAAGATTGGAGGCTTATTCTTACTTATAAATGCCTAGCCTTAGCTTGGCTTATTTCTAGTCAACTTTTCTTAACTTAAATTATGCCCTTTATCTTTTTGCCTCTGGAATTTTACCTTTCTCTATTTCTGTATACCTTTTCTTTCCTTCTTACCTTGGCTGCCTCCCCACCTCCCCCAGCATCCTCCTCTCCTTTTCTCACTCCTTAATCTTTTCTTCCCAGATTTCTCTTCCTATTTATTCTCTCTACCTGCCAACCCCATCTATTCTTTCTCCTGACTTGCTATTGGCCATTCAGCTCTTTATTAGACCAATAAGTGTTTTAGACAGCCAAAATAACACAGCTTCACAGAGTAAAACAAATGTAACATAAAAGAATACAACACATCTTTGCATCATTAAAACAAGTGTTCCACAGCATAAACAAATGTAACACATTTTAAAATAATATTCTACAACAGCTCTGTATCTGTGGACTTATAGTTGTGCTAAGGATTGAACCCAGGGCCTTGTACATGCTAGGCAAGTACCACTGAGCTACATTCTCAGCCCTAAAGCCTATGGATTTAAGTGATAATTTCCTTGAAAAACCAACCAAACAAGAAATCTTCACAGGATCATCCCAAATAACATTTGCCCAAATGCCCAAGTTGGGAAGTTGGGGTATAAAATTAACCAGCTTGAGTATGCCATCTTGAAGGACAGAGAACTTCCTCTGTGCGTCCTGGTCTAGCTTGGGGATTGTTGAGGGATTGGGTAAATCCCTAGAGAGTCTAGAAGACTGGAACATTGAGGAAACAACTGTACACATCTTCTGGAAACACTAGAAGAGGAGGAGGCGGCACCGACACCAACTTGAATCCCACTTTGTACAACAGAGAGGCCAACAGCACAACCCTGATGCTTTTCCCATCCTGACAGCAACCTAAGAACAGATTCAGACAGAAATGTCTGTCCTTGTGGGTTTGAGCTTAGCCCAGCCCTAAGTAGGGGGGAAAGAGGAAAGAAAAATACAAAGGAATGCTGTGGCCCAGGGAGAAATCCTTGGCTCTGGTCTCTGACCTGCCCTTCATGACCTATGTACCTCCTTTCGTCTTCAGCTTTCTCCCAACCCTATTTAATGCATCCAGTGGATTTTCCTTCTCTCTCCACCAAGCTGACATCAACCCCCTAGAGATAAACCAGGCTTCGAGAAAGGGCCTAGTGGTTTCTCGGACAATTCAATTCCGAGCTTGAATTTGAAATTCTAAGCACAGAATTTAATTTCCAGGCTTTCCTCCTTGTTCTAGAGCTGACTGTTGATTGGGCAGGCAGGGAAAGAAATCCCAGGCAACTGGAACGGAGGTGGAATGCCTTGGGCTGTTTTCAACGACAGTCTCCATCTTTGTGTGCTCCACAGCTATCTGGTGGCCTTATTCTCTTCTCTGTTCTGCATCTGCAAAAATCCGTTTCGTTCCTCCTCAATCCTAAAAGAAAAATGGGCAAAGGATAGGGACAGACTGTTCACAGCAGTGGAATCCAAACAGGAAAAGACATCCAAAAGCACTTAGCAGAGCGGCAATGCAAATGAAAAGCACCGGGGAAGGTGGCAGCTCAGCCAGACTGTTTAGCTGGCAAGATGGTCCAGCCAAACCCTGAGAGACAGGCACTCAGCTCTGTCCCCCACAAGGCTGACCTTCCCTAACCTTCTTGGAGACAGACTGAGCAAAATATCCGACATTTTCAAATGCACCGGCCGAACGACAAACACACTTGTAGTTGCAGGTATTGGTTGATCTGGTTTGCACTTCCATGCAGAACCCCACTCATAGGAGTATGCATTGCAGAAGACTTGAAATGTCTACCAACTGGTGAGCAGTTAAATGAACAGAGAGTTAAATAAATAAACAGGACTCTGCACAAACCTGCAGGAGGGAGGAAGGTACATGCAGCCAATACAGAATGTTTCCCAGAGAAATTGCTAAAAGAAATACGAAGAGGAGCCTGGGGAGATGGCTGCACAGGCATGAGGCCAACCCCCAGGCCCATCGTAAAAGGCCAGGAGTGCCAGTGTGGTGCCCGTAAGCTCAGTTCTGGAGAGGTGGAGACAGGAGGATCTTCGGGATTTGCTGGGCACCCAGTCCAGCCAATAGGTGAGAGACCTTGTCTCAAAAATAAAGTGAAAGTCCAGACACCTGATGTCAACCTCTGGCTGGCACAAGCACGTACATATATGCACACACACACACACACACACACACACACACACACACCCCTGTGTGTGGTTGATGCTAGAGTACTGGTATGCTTTCGTTTGTTAAGTAGGAAGAACAAACTGATGCTGATAAATGGATGGACCCTGGAAGAATACCCACTAACCTAGGGATGTTGGTGGTTACTAGAGTGGGAGCTGGCATGCCAGGAAACATCAGAAGAAGGAAGACTTACTCTTCGCCAAGTACCTATTATGGGTTGAGCTGTCTCCCAAATTCATACGTTAAAATCCTAACCTCCATCCCTCCATATTTGGACATAAGGTTGTTATAGACAGAATTAGTGAAGACACACTGGTGGAGGTTGGGTCTCAAAAAAAAAAAGAAAGAAAGAAAGAAAGAAAGAAAGAAAGAAAGAAAGAAAGAAAGAAAGAAATTTAGCTGGACATGAAGACAAATATCTATAATCCCAGCACGCAATCCCAGTTCCGTTCAAGGCTATCTTTAATACATAGTGAAGTCAAGGTCAGCCTGGGCTAAATCAGATCCTATCTCAAAAACAAACAACTAGTGTGAAACTTGGGCAAGCAAACAGGGGGAGTAGCGTGTAAAAGAAAGTGTCATGTGCACAGGAAGCTGGGTATGGTAGCTGCAAACCAAGGTCTTAGGAGGCTGAGGCAGGAGGATTGCTGTGAGTTCAAAGTCAGCTGAAACTATAGAATGGGACCTTGACACAAAAAGAAGAGACGGGCTTGGCTGGTACACCCCTTTAATCCCAGCACTTGGGAGACAGAGGCAGGATGATCTCTGTGTGTTTAAGGCCAGTTTGGTCTACATAGTGAGTTCCAGTACAGTCAGGGAGATTTTATATGTGTATGTGTATATAATAGAGCTATACATGTATATGTATGTATAGATGTATATATGCATTCATGTATACACACACACATATGTATGTATATATATATATGAAAGAGAGAGAGAGATCCTGTCTCAGAAAAGAAAAAGAAGAAAAGAAGTGTAATGAGTCTTTTTCTGTCCTGCCAGCCAGCTCCCAAATAACTACACAGAGACTTATTAATTATAAAAGCATGGCCTTAGCTTAGGCTTATCCCACTAACTCTTATAACTTAAATTAACTCATTTATTTTAATCTACATTCTGTCCTGTGGCTTGTTATCTCATCTCTCTGTACTGCCCATGCTGCTTCTTCTGAATCTGGCTGGCGACTCTGCTTTTCTTCTTCCCAGAGTCCTCTCTGTCTCCAGAAATCCTTCCTAACCTCTTCCTGCCTAGCTATTGGCCATCCCACCTTTATTACACCAATCACAGCAATACACCTTCACACGGTATATAAATATCCCACAACAGAGGAGGAGGAAGAGAAGGAAGAAAAATCAAGGCAGAGTTTGGAGTGGTGTGGTAGTTTGAAAGAGAATGGCCCCCGTAGGTTCAAGGAGTGAAACTATTTGAGAAGGATTAAAAGGTGTGGCCTGGTTGAAGGAGATATGTCACTGGGAGTGGGCTTTGAGGTGCCTCTGCCTGCTGCCTGTAGTCAGGATGTGACGCTCTCAACTACTGCTCCAGTACCATGCCAGTCTTCTTCCCACCATGATGAAAACGGACTCACCCTCTGAAACTGGAAGCTGAAGTCCCCAATTAAATTCATTCTTTTGTAAAAGCTGCCTTGACCGTGATGTCTCTTCACAGCAACAGAACAGTGAGTAAGACACTCAGCAAGGAGAGAGGCATAGGACAAGTTTTCACCTCTCGGTCCTTAGAAATGACCAACCTGCCTCATACTTTGACCTTTTTTTCCCCCTCTGAGACAAGGTCTCACTATGTAGCCCTGGCTGTTCTGGAACTCACTCTGTAGACCAGGCTGGCCTCGAACTCATAGAGATCTACCTGCCTCTGCCTCCTGAGTGCTGGGATTAAAGGTGTACACCACCACTGCCCAGCTAAACATTCTTTTTAAAGATTTACTTATTTTATGTTTATGAATGTTTGGCCTGCACATATGTTTGTGAACCATATGTATGCTTGGCTCCCACAGAGTTCAGAAGAAGGTGTCAGAGTCCCAGAACTGGAGTTACAGATGATTGTGAGTCCACATGTGGGTACTGGAAATCGAACCCCTGCCCTCTGAAAGAGCATCCAGTGCTCTTGATCTCTGAGCCATTTCTCCAGCCTCCTGCTTTGAATTTCTTGGTCTTGGGCTTCTAGCCTTCAGAGCTGGGAGACAGTGCGTTTCTCTGGTTCTTAGCTGCCAGCTTGGGATGCTTCATTATAGCAGCCATAGTAAATGACCATTGGTCAGCTGCTGAGCCCACAATCCCGTCATCTTCAGAGTCACAAAGCCAGGCCCCCAAAGTCTGCTGAGTAGCTTATGCTTTCCACTCCCTTCCTATGTTTCTATCACTATTTATTGGGCTGGTGGGGGGACTGATAAAAACGGCCATTCATTTATGTTTCGTCAGGGTAACAGCTGAAAACAGACCTAAGCTTTGAGTCCCTAAAGAGGTGGAAGAAAAGAATAAATCATTCGCAACCGCATTAAAGTGTTGCATTTTTAAAGAGCTAAATTGAGAGCGATTCAGGGGAGTCACTCCTCAGAGTCTGCCTTCTCCTGGGAGATGAGGAAGGAAGATATGTATGGCCAGTACAAAACATTTCACAGGGATCTGATTCAGTGAGGGCAGTGGGCTGGAGAGATGGCTCAGTGGGTGGGGTACCTGCTGTGCATGCATTTGGACCTGACTTTGCATTCCCAGAGCCCTAAAATTCCAGGGGTGACCTCAGTGGGCAGAAGCTTCCATAATGGATTTTTGGGCCTGGTGAGGAACAATGTGTGATTGTGCTTGAAAGGGAACTCCTCTGTGATGACAGTAGTGATAGTTCTGAGTGTCACTCTGAAGTCAGGCGATAAAGACCTATGGTGTGGCTGCTGGGTGCCGTCTTCATCTTCTAGGGCCACCCTCGTAAGGGACTGACACGTCTCCGGTCTTAAAGCAATAGACCTCACAGTGCAGGAGGCCAGAAGTCTAAGACTGATGAGTCAGCAAGACTTGTTTTGTTTTCCTCTCTCTGTCTCTGTCTTTCTGTTTCTGTCTGTGTCTCTGTCTGTCTGTCTGTCTTTCTCTCTGGAAGGTTCTGGGTGAGAATCTGGCTTGCTTCCTGTGCCTTCACTGACGGTTACCAGCTGTCCTGGGAGCTCCTGGCTTGTCAATGCATCATTCTGGTTGTCTGAAATCACGTGGTGCTCGTCCCCGGGGTCTGCCTGTCTCTGTTTACTTTTCTTTCTTCTTATAAGGATGCCGGTCATTGGATTGGTCCACCTTAATTGATGTGGTCACATTTGTAGGTGACCATGAACTTGGGTGGGGAGATAGACTCCAACCCATCAAACTTCACATGGGAAGGAGATGAGCACATCAGGGCGTGCTGTGCTTGTTCAGGCCATGGACTCCCAGAGATCTGCTTTCAAATTCTGTCTCTTAAGGAATCTAACCCTTAGTGAGTTACAGTAGTTCTACGGCTGCTCCTCATTCCTCCAGTGGGCTCAATAGCGGCCGTGCCTCCTAGGGCTGCTGGGCAGATAGATGAGCTGGGTCCTGACAGTCTTAGCTCAGTGTTCTTGAGGGTCAGTGGCCATTGTCAACGCCACTGGATTTAGAGTCACCATTCAAACACACCTCTGGGTGTATCTAGGAGGCTGTTTCCCGAAAGGAATGACTGAGAAGGAAAGATCCACTCTGCCTGTGAGCAGCATCGTGGGCTGGGGTCCTGGACTCCAGAAACAAAGTGAATGAGCACTGGCATCCGCGTCTCTGCTTCCTGGCTCTCACGCTGCCTCTCACTCCGGCTGCTGTACACCCCCCCCCCCGTCACCCCCCCCACCCCCGTGATAGACCGCACCCTCACACGGCCAGCCAGCCAAGCCCTTCCTTAAGTGATTTTGTTAGATGTTTGTCACAGCAGTGAGAAAAGTAACCAACACAGTGTTTAATGTGTTTCCTCAACGTGTTTAAGGTTGGGAAATGGGAGTGAGGGGAACAGGTTGGGCTTTGTTGTAGCTCAGGCCCCTGGTAGAGGAAGTAGTTAAGGGAGGTAGTGAGGGGAGGTAGTTAGGGGAGGTAGTGAGGGGAGGTAGTGAGGGGAGGTAGTTAAGGGAGGTAGTTAGGGGAGGAAGTTAGGGGAGGTAGTTAAGACAGGTGGTTAAGGCAGATCTCTGTGAGTTCAAGGCCAGCCTGGGCTACCACGTGAGTTCCAGGAAAGGCGCAAAGCTACACAGAGAAACCCTGTCTCGAAAAACCCTCTCTACCTACCCACACAGATAAGACAGGTGGTTAGGGGAGGTAGTTAGGCGATAGCAGGGGAGGGGTTATATTTTGAAGTCCAGGTCTTTCTCATTGCCTATGGTGGACATGAACTCCCCATCCTCCTGACTCAGCCTCTGGCAGTTTTTATTTTCTTAAGATGTGTGTGTATGTGTGTGTGTGTGTGCGCGTGCGCGCGCCACATACATGAGGGTATTTGTGGAAACCAGAAAAGGGTATTGGATCCCATAGAGCTGGATTTACAGGAGATTAGGAGATTGTAGGACCTCAGTGTAGGTGCTAGGAACCAAACTCAGGTCCTCGGGAAGAGCAGTAAGCACACTTAGCCTCTGAGCCATCTTTCCAGCTCCACCAGCAGAGTTCAGGCATACAGCATTGCACTCCGCAATGATGCCCTGTCTGTTAAAGCCAACTGGGCAGTCCCCCCCTCCCCTTGAGCTGCTGACCACACTTCAGATAAACCTTAACCTCCCTGGCAACACCAGAGTCACACCACCATCCTGCCCCCACAGGCTCACTCAGTTCTCTTCTGCCAGCCCCAGCTTGACTGGAGATCAGCCCCATGTCACCGTGTGACTCCTTCCCTAATTTGTCCCCTCTAAACCACAAGCTGTGCCCACCTCTGGACAACACCCAGATACATGACTGCTCACTCCCTCTTCCTTTTTCCCTTCTCAAAAAACAAATGGAGGCGAGAGAGATGGACTCAGTGGTTAAGAGTACTTTTCCACAGGACCCAAATTCAGTTCCTGGCTCACAACTGCCTGCAGCTCCAGCTCCAGGGGGCTACCCTTTCCTGGCCTCCACCATAGCATACACACATTCACATAAAAATAAATCTGTAGTCCATATGGTGGTGACCACCTTTAATCCCAGCACTGAGGAGGCCAAAGTAGGCGGATGTCTATGTGTTTGAGCCTAGCCTGGTCTAGATAGAGAGCTCTAGGCTAGCCAAGGCTACAAAGTGAGACCCCATCTCAAACCAAACCAAACCAAACCCATACAAACAAACCGAAAAAGAAACCCCAGCATTCACAGTTACAGCACCTGGTTCCTTGGTTCCTGCCATTTTTTTTTTTTTTCAGGGAAGAATGTAGAGAGTGAACTAGCATAATAGAATGGTCTGTGATTTAAAGCCAGATGTTTGTTCCAGGATGTACCTGCCACAGGAGGTCAGAGAGTGCAGGACAGCTGTGCTGGAGCACGCATAGACTTCAATTTTTAATGACAAACAGATGCAATGTCAGAGAGACAGTCTGAAATGCAGTAGCTAAACCATATTGATTTCCCCCATCCACCTCCACCAGGGTGTATTTATAGAACCTATCATGAGTCTCCATAGCACAGTCAGACCAGACATCTCCTCTCCCGGAGTCTGCACCAACACTTTCCCAGGTCCTGCCTCCCACTTAGGCACTCTTCTGATGCCCTTGCCTTCCTCTCCCAGGCTGCTCACTCTGGAAGCCGCCCCTGGGAGGGAGTGGCTGGAGAAGGTGTGCTGGCTGTGTGCACTCTCCTCTGATAGCATCAAAGGCAAACAAATACCATCTGAAATAATCAATGTTCTGCATACATCTGAGAGAACCGGCTGTTCTCAATGCCAGCTCATGTTCCATTAGAAATGTATTAAATCATCCAGGCACTGAAATCTTTTGGGTGACATTTTCATTTAAAAAAAAAAATCATAGTTGGGTTTGAACCCCCTGTCTGTGACCTGAAGTATGAATCAGGACAACTGGGACCCATCATGGCTGATTTAGACTCTTCCATAGTAGCTGCTCACTGTTTTGGCATTGAGAAAAATCACGTATCCATAGCTGTGCTTCTCAATTACAGCCTTTTAGTATAACTTGGCGACTAGTGGGACTGTACCATTGACTCATTTACTTTATGTACTGAGTGCCAGATTAATAGCGTGGGCTTATGAGTCAATTGCTGAAACTCAGACCCCACCTCCACCGATCCAAGCTCCATGCCGGCGTCTCCAAACCCAAGCTGCCTCCTCCGTGGAAAGGAAATCGCATGCGTGCTGCCTAGCCGTGGAGCTTCTGGGAACACTGCTGCCATGTGCATCCCCGTGACCCTGGCAGGCCTTGAGGTTTTCATCCTCCTGCCTCAGCCTCCTAAGCATCTGGGGTCGAAGGCTTCTGTCACAGGCCTGGCCCAGCTCAGGAGCCTTAGGAAGGAGACTGTGACCTGAAGGTTATTGAGCAGGCGCCAGTCCAGAATCCTCTTAGGAGCAGCACAGACACAGACTGAGCACTGGTGCAGTTCTAAAGAAAACAGCAGCCAAATGCAGAGGGTGCAGGAGCTGGGGTGGCCCATGAGCCCCGTCCTGGAGGTGGATCTAGGGAAGCTGGGTAGAATGGCCCTCTGTGGATCAGTTCATTGGATACAGCCTGTCTCAGAAGGAAGGTTGACCTTGGACAAGGCAGTTTTCTTCACTTAAACTAGTCCCCAAACATTAATCTACATGACAGTGAGTGAGTCATTAAACATCTCTAAGTCTATTTCCTCATCCACAAAAGGTTTTTAAAAGAATTCCTATCTCACCGGGCGTGGTGGTGCACACCTATAATCCCATCACTCGAGAGGCAGCAACAGTCAGATCTCCAAAGGTCTGAGGTCAAATAGGATCCTGGTCTACGTATCACACTGCAGGACAGCTAGGGCTACACAGAGAGGCCCTATCCCAAAACAAAGAAACAAAAGGTTTGTGTTCTTTCAGCACTGTTGGCAGAGAAATGGGACAGGTCCTGATCTCCTCTTGTGGCACTCTCTGCAGAGGGTAGAACCAGCCCTTCATTGCTGGAAGGAGATCTAAGCACCATATCACAGCTTCCACCACAAAGATCAAATGTGGTAGTCCACGTAAAGTCATTAACATAGGGCCTGACACGCAGTAATTGCCCAACAAGCGGTAGCCATTACAACTCTTGTTGCCTTAATAACTATTATTTACCACGCACTGTGCCCGGGGATGGGGACACAGTGGTGATCAAGATCCTGCTCCTGCGCTCCAAAACTCAGCCCATAAGTAAATCAAACAAACAAGCATTTACAATGTAAAGCAATTTTTTAGGGTGGTACCGGATGTGGATGGTCATACGACTCAGGTGTGTTGGGGGGGTTGGGGGAGGGAGTGAAGGAGAGTCGTGCCAAAGGCAATACTGGGAAAAGCCAAGTTGGGCAGGCCAATGAAGGGGGTGATAGTTGGAGTGGATAGAAAGACTATCCTGGTGGAGGAAGCAGTGTGTGCAAGACACAGTTCAGCAGGACCAGCTGCAGTATGCACCAGCCAAAGTGAGGAAGAGTCCTTTGTGCACCAGACCCAGGAGAGTGGGTTTGGATGCTTGAAGAGGTCTCTCTGGCTGTTATGTGGGCCAGAGGCTCAGAGACCAACAATCAGAGGCTGGGAAACCCATTAAGAGGCTGTGTGTGGACACAGAGAGGGTAGGATGATCTGGACAGGTTGGTGGGACTGAAGAAAGACCAAAGTCACAGAGTCAAGGAATGTTTAGGAAGTTTTGATTGGATGGTGAGGATGAAAGGGCAATTCAAGGACAAGGTGGGAGGTGCTGGAGGTAAGAGCCTTTGCTAGTCTCATAGAGGACCAGGTTCATTTCCCACAAGGAAGCTTGAAACAGTTGCAACTACAGTTTCAAGGACTCCAACACCCTCTTCAGGCCTCTGCAGGCACTGTACACACATGGTGTACGAACATACAGGCAGGCAAAACACTCATACATGTAAAATAAATAAATCTTTCTTCTTAAAAAAAAAAAAAGGACATAGCTAGGCACGGTGGTGTACATCTTTAATCCCAGGACTTGGGAGGCTGAGACCTGCAGAGCTCTGTGAGTTGGAGGCCAGACTGGTCTACAGAGTGAGTTAAATGACAGCCTGGGCTACATAGATAGACCATGTCTTTAAAAAATTCATTTTTCATTGTCTTCAATAAACATTGATCTTTATTCTTTTATAGAAGATGGACTCTGGACCCAGTCCTGTACTGGGTAGGTTCAGGTATAAAGAAACAAAAGACAGACACTGGCCAGTGAATCTGAAGAGTCTAGACCTTCCAATGTGATTTTCATATGATAAATCAGTACACCCACATTTGGGCTTGCACATTAGTCCCAGGTGTGTTTGGTGACAGAGTCAGTCCCTGAAGCCTAGCCACGTCAGTACTTACACTTAGGCTTTGGGACTTCAAGGCTGGTAAGATGGTCTCTGTAAGTAAAAATCACTCATTGGAAATGTCTGGCAGAACCCTCTAGCATTTGAAACAATAAAAATCTGAGGGGAAGAAGAGGCCAGAAGATGGTATCTTTGAAGGATCCAGAAAGTTCTCTGAATCTGAATTGGGAAATTGGGCTGTTTAGTTCAAGGTGTTTCTGATGTGAGGGAGTGAGTCTGCACGCCTAAGAACCTGAATTGGGCCCCACAAACGTTCTCTTTTTGGAGTGACCTGGGCACTACGAAGGCAATGGGATTAGAAGTTGATTGCCATTTAAACAAACAGAATTGCAGGGTTTGGTTTGATCCTTATTTTCCGAATCAGAGTCCACCTTTACCATTAGAAACTAAATCAAACAACAAACCCACTCCAAACCCCAGAGAATATAAATTTTAAGGCCAGTCACTGTAAGAAAGTGTCTGTACTAGAGAAGGCCAAGAGCATAAGGCCATCATCACTTCTTTCCTTTGTTCTTCAGGTTTCCAAAGCGGGCAGGTGAGTTTCACAGCACTTTTTTTTTGTGACGTCAGATCAGCATTCCAGAACTCCTCGGGAGCAGTCCCAAAGTCCTTGAGAGAAAGTTATTAAAACGTCACTGCAGGACACCAGTGTCCCTGAGTATTAGCGTACTTGGGCATGGGAGCGGGAGGGACTTTCCGAGCTTAAAGATGATTTAGTCGCTCCACAGAGGCGGGGCCATAGGCACCCGGCCCGCGGACTGC
>CABHPH010144034.1:2257-40352 GCA_902168325.1 Peromyscus nudipes | reverse complement strand
GTGTGTGTGTGTGTGTTCAGTTTTCTATGGGGTGGCATGAGTGCTTATGGCTTAATGGCACACAGTCTATCTTAGTGAGAAATACATTACAGCCGTGCAAGGCTACTGCGATTGTAAAGTATCTGGTAGAGTTCCTGAGAAGGTTAAGGTGATTGTAGCGAGAGTATGTGGTAAAGTTCCCTGTATCTTTTCAGATAAGGAAGCAGAGGACATGAGCTAAAAACGGAAGGCAATATAACCTTCAGGCTATTCTCAGGCAAATAACTTTCCTTAAGCCTGTGTTCCAAAGTTTCCAGAACTTACAAAAGTATAATACAACCAGCTTAGAAGCAGGCATGCATTTGTATTGCGAATCCATAGGAAACATTTGAGATTCCAATCAGAATATGCGGCCTTAGCGTCCATGGTCCATGGGGTAATGTTTGTATTAACATGCAGAACACATTCAATATGGCATCAAGAGTCCCCAGATTCTTCAGTTATAAGAGGGTTCATTGGTTCCTACAGCCTCACAGCATGCACATATATACATAATATACTTTGACACATTAGAGAAATGCTCTAAGTCACTGCCTCCTTCCTTTGTTCTCTGTCAGGTGTGGAAGTGAACTTGAATAACACCATAAATATCAATACAAATGACTCTGCAACACACCTTGGTATTTATGATCACTTGTAAAAGAAAACATAGGCATTTCTACTACTGTTATCATTAAAGTTAAGCTTAAAGTGTTATGTTCAACATAGACACTATCAAACTGAGGAGACGGCTCAGAGGCAAAGCTACCTCCTGCCAGCAAGGCTGAAGACCTCAGTTGAGTTTGTGCAATTTACATGGTGTAAGTAGAGAAAGAAGTCCTGCAGTTTATCCTTAGATCCCTTCTTAAACTCAATAATGTTTTAATATTAATTAAAATCACATTATAGATAAGATATAAGTCACACATATAAGTTAATAATAAAAAATGTGAGATTTGTATACATTTGTAAATTTATACAATTATTTTTAGTTATCATGGTTATTAAATATCCATTTTGATCCATATGTATATGTTTGAATTAAATATCTGTTTAACAATATCTGTTGCAAAGGATGTTAGCGAATAATGGTTCTATGTTTTACTTCATTTCTTTTCAAATTTCTTTGGTAAAATTTCATACTAATTTTATTGTAAAAGGAAAATAATTCCAAAAGAAGCACCATGGAATTGCCATCCCATTTAAGTCTAAACTGCAGGGTTAACTTTCTCAGTAATAAAGTATCAGTTTCCAGTAACATTACATGAGTAAATAAAAAGGAGGTAAGACACATTAAATTACCATATAGTCAATATAAAAATATTAATGGTGCTCTTCGCTTACGTATATAACACATTAAATAGTATTCAAAACACAGGAAACCACAGAGGACATAAAGGAACATCACAGTTGCCAGTGATAAAAGAAGGAAAAAAATCACATTTTGACTTTTAAAAGGATAAGACCAAGCTGTAGTCACCAAAAGCAGTATGGTCCTGATACAAAACAGAAATGCAGTGCAGCAGAATGCAAAGGAAATGTCAGGAATAAACCCATTCTACTGGAACTACTGGTTTTCATGCTTATAAGCAAAGTCTCTTCAGTAAACTGTGCCATGACAACTAGAGGCTCATATGCAGAGGAATAAAAGTTGATCTCACTCTCACTTCTCAATATTCAACTCAGAATAGATGGACAATCTCAGTGTGTGGCCCTTGACTGTGAAAACAGAATATGGTATGGTTCATGACATTACGCTGGGTGTGAATTTTGAGACTGCACCTGAAAGTACAGACAAGAAAACAAAAATAGACAAAGATGAAAACCCCAGAGGAAAACACTATTCTCCAAAGAAAGTTAAACATGGTGAACAGGGAAAATATGGAGTTGGGGAATATTGTTCTTTGTATGTCGATTAAAATAGAAATCTATAAAACAAATGTGTTTATTAAATGGTTATCATATTAAAAACAATGGATGTTCAACTTCTCTACAAATGCATTTATTATGTTAGTAATTATCTTACTTTTTGTTTCTGTTTCCTCCCATAATTTATATTCCATTTACTAGGTGGATCAGAAGTATGTGTACATTTAAATGTTGATCAAGATGAGTAACTTTAATACCACAGGTTATTTCTCAGGCAAACCATTTTAGAAAAATCACCCATGGCATATGACTACTGAAAACCTAAAACTTATTCAATTACTATTATAGATATCTATATAAGCTTGGAGTTTATTATACAAATAATATGAAAATGATGTCATGGGTATTCAAATATAATTATTCAAATGTCCACACTGTTCTAATATTAGGATGAATGCCAAATGAATGAGTTACCTTATAGCATACATAAACAATCATGTCAGGCCATACTTTGTGTGTACTTTGTAGATTAATATTTACAATCATTCTGAATTTGAATTTATTATTATTATTATTATTATTATTATTAGGAAATTTTCTATTCATTTTACATATCAACCAAAGATCCCCCTCCCCTGTTTCTTCCCACTTCCCAACCTTCCCTGCAAACCCATCCCCCATTCCTACCTCCACCAAGGCAATGCCTCCCATGGGGAGTCAGAATTCTTGAGATAAAGAAACACAGTAGGAGTTAGTCCTGCTTTCCAATCTAGTTGTAAAATTAAGGCAAGAGGACAAAAATCCACATGGCACAAGGTTGGATGAGTGTTTCATGAACTTTTTTATTTTTAGAAGAAGGAAGTAACTGGCTGAATGTGTAGGTTAGTGGTAAAGAACTTCAAGTCATAGGTTCCCGTTAACTATCCATGTGCATGACATTAGTAGTTATAAATATAATTTAATATAATTTACAGAAACATGAAAATAACCAAACAGCAATATAAGTTTTTAAAGACTACATGTTTAATATTGAATTCTAAACCATGTCCACTAACCTTGCTATTATGTGTTTGGATTCAGTGGGAAGCACCGATTTTGCCTGTCATTTATGTTTTGTCTCATGATCAATACATTTGAGCATAGAAACAATATTCCTAAACCATCTTTAAAAAATTCTGTCTCTGCCAGCCCTTCAATGTCCTGAGGTTGATTTAATTGCTCCTTTATCCCTGGTTTCTGTCAGAAAAGATTATCTGTGCCTAGTATAATTGATTAAAATTACCAATAGCAATAATCCTAGGGTATGTCATGAAATAGCTTGCTGATCTAATTAGGAAAGACTTTTTGACGAAATTCATTAGGCAGCACAATGCATTTATGTCGGTTTTCTTTTAATCAGATGTAAGAAATTAAAGGTGCAGTTTATTTATTCTTTTTGAAGTTGTGATTTTTTTGATGTTGTGATTTTTATATGAATTTATTCAACATGCTAGATCTTAGTTACAAAATATGAAAGTATGAGCATTTTAAAATCATTTCTTCTGGAAAAATGTAATACAACAGATAAGAACAAGTTATAAGTACAAGGAACCTTAAAAAATAATAATATTTTGACTGTTAGTGATCCTTTCTAGATTCTGTTTCTCCATCAGGTAAATAATGACAAGACAAGAAGGTCAAAAATCACAGCACAGAACCAAGATTGACTGAAGAAAAGGAAGCATATTCTCAATCAGTGCACTGGAAGGTGGCCTCCTACCAGGGAGGGGAGTCCAGAGGAGGAGTACCATTCACAGCCCTGGGTCAGAGGTCAAGGGTGTGTGGGCTTATTTATTTATTTATTTTTCTTGTAGCTTGTGGAACAGAACTAAGTCCCCCCTCTCTCTCTTTCCCTGTACCAGGGAGGATATACTTCATGAGTTGACTCACTTAATATACTTCATGAGTTGGCTCACTTTAAGTGACAATAGGAACTTAATTGGATAACAAAAGGATGAAGACATTCGAAATTCCCATGTAGGAATGGCAAATAAGCAAATTAAAACAAAAACTGACTGTCAGGAATAAGTCGGCAAAAAGGAGAGTCTTCTGGGCTGGAATCCTGAAGGAAGCCCTCTCTCTTCAAAGAGAATTTAATCAGGTTCAGCCAGATGCAGTCCAAGACCTCCTTCTCTAGCTACTTAATTATTTAAGAATTAACCTTATTTTGTTCCTGTCTTAATATTAATTAATTAACTTTGTATTTTTACAGAAAAAAAGGAAGGATTGCTTGTACTTTGGAAAGGGTGTGTTTCAAACACAAATGTATAATCAGATACTATTTAACATGTCTTCTCAAAATGTTAATTTTAGATGCCAATTCTGGAAAAAATGATGTATGACAAATCACGTTTATTCTATTGTAGGCTTTTTAAATATCTTTGATGTCTTGGTGATCAAGGTTGATCCTTCCTGGAGAGTTCTGCCCACCCATTTCTGCTTGTCCAATTTTTGTTTAGGTATATATCTCCCTTCTACTGTTAGTAAACATCTACATAACAAACAATATACATGAGGAAACAAAGAAATAGATGACGCACCCATACCTACTTTTACCTATCTTTGCACTCCGAGTACTTTGTAACTATTTTCATCTCTTGAATTTTCCTTTTTAAGCTGAAGTGTCCAGCTGTTATCTTAATTAAGTTTGCCATAGGCAAGGATCTGGTTCTCCACACCTGTGGAGAAGGTTGTCTTGGCATTTTAATGACTCATTCCAGCTTGAGGAAATGGATTCTAGTGTGAATGTTAGCAATGATTAGTTCAAATTAATGCCAAAGCTGTCAATGACTAAGGAGGAGAAATGTTGGTTCTTCACAATGAACTTTCAGAAATTGGGTATTTTGCACTGTTAATTCGCCTGTTGCCACTGGACAGAAATAGCTCAAATGGTTCACGTTAATATGTCCCAAGATACAGTGTTAGTAAGTTTAGGAACAGCTGGATATTATAACTAAGAAAATAAATTATTTTCAGCGTTGAGAATGCATAGAGAAAGAAAAGAATAATTATTTTTGCACTGTGGCCAGTTTATGGTTTAAATGAGTACTGCAGATTTCAGAGTATTCATTTTGTATTTGTATCAGCCATTCCATTTGATAGAGGATTATGGTGTGGTTTATGTCACTAGATAAAAATGATGAAAAACTGGCATCTTCAGTGTTGAATAGAAATAAATCTTCAGTACTGTAAATACAAAGTAAATATAAAATTCATCTCCCAGTAAAACATCAAATAATACATTATTTTCCAAGCAAATATTGTACAAAAGCTGAAAAGAATTCAGAGGGAAAAAAATCAAATGACTCAGTGTGTAAATGAAATATTTAAACTGATATTATCCATTAATAAATAAGACTATTTCTGTTATGTTTAACAGTGTATAAAATATTTCTGAATTCTGAATAGTTTCAAAAAGTTTAAAGAAATAAAACTAAGAAAATATGTAACTAGCAATAAATATATATAACAAACAAAAAGTCTAATCATAGCATGCATAGTTAAATTGATAATTGCTATTAATTGGGATTTTTTTTGTTTTTGGTTTTGTTATTGCTTTTGTTTTTCTCTTACTTCTTTCCTTTTATTAAAATTTTTATTTTATGTGCATTGGTGTTTTGCCTGTGCACATGTCTGTGTGAGGGTGTTGGGTCCCCTGGAACGGGAGTTACGGTTGTGAGCTGCCATGCGGGCGCTGGGAATCAAACTAGGGTTTCACTATGCAACAGCCTTGACTGTTATGGAACTAGCACTGTAGTTATACATCAAGGTAGCCTGAACTCACAGAGATGAACCTGCCTCTGCCTCCCATGCTCTGGTATTAAAGGAGTGCACCACCAAAGCCCATTTGCTATTACTATTTAAGAAGTAGCTTACATATGAATTAATAGAAGATAAACAAGTTTTCATGTTTGGACTTGTCACTTAAACTTTTTGTTCTTTTATACATGAATGTCTAAGAAAATAGTAAAAATGGAAACGAGAGGGTAGGCGAAAGGCACCCATGGCCCAGCCTGGGTCTCCACAGTCCAGGCTGGCAGAAGGCATGCCCAGGCATGCCTGAGGACAAGCTCTTCAGGAAAGTGAAAGACACAAACGGACCAGCCTGGGTCCTCACAGTTCTGGCAATTTGAAGGCATTCAGAGACCTAATGAAGCCATATGGCTCAAGCTGGCGAAGACCTCACTAAGTATAGTTTGTCTTCACAGTCCCGATTGGCTCAAGGCATCCACAGGACTGAGTGATACCACAGAGCTCAGGCAGGGGAGGGATACCAATGGGCCAGACTGGGTCCTCAGAGTCAGAGCTGGCAGAAAGGCATCCACAGGCCAACCAGATGCCATGAAGTTCAGTGGGATGAAAGACACACACAAGCCAGCGTGAGTTCTCACCATACAGGCTAGCAGAAGGCATCCACCGGACTGCCTGATGCCACGCAGTTCAGGTGGGAGAAAGAGACCGATAGGCCACTGTGGCTACTCACAGTCCAGACTGTTAGAAGACAACCAAAGGTCCATCTAATGACACGTGGCCCAGGCAGGTAAAAGACACTCACAGAAAGCCTGGGTCCTCACAGTCAGAGCTTACAGAAGAAATCCACAGACCCGTGGAATATCACGTGGCTCAGGCTGCTGAAAGACACCCATAAACCTGCCTAGTTCATCACAGACCAGGCTGGCTAAAGACATACACAGGCTTGACTGATGCCACAAGGCTCAGGTGGGCCAGCCAGCTTGGGTCCTCACAATCCAGGCTGACTGAAGGCATCCAAAGGACCACTTGATGCCATTTAGAGGACCGGGTACACAAACCAGGGCCATGACAGGCTCTCCTAGCAGCCCTGACATGGAGCAGGACCTAGTTTCAGTTCACTAGAATGGGCTGAAGCTGAACAAACAATTCTCAGGAAAATCACATTTAGGGGCAACCAATCAATAGGTGCCCCAAAGTCCCTTCTGCTGCTTCAGCAGGCACCCTAAGCCCCTTCTGCTGGCTCAGCGGATGCCCCCAAGACTTCTGCTAATTAAAGATAGCTTTCCCACCCTCTTGTCAATAAGCCCAAACACACTAGACCCCACCACCAATAGGCCCCTAACCACTACAGCCTCCCACCAAACAGCTCAAATTTTCCTTCACCAATCAGCACCAGATTAATCCCTCCTCCTTGGAATTCCCCTAACTCTGCTTTAAAAGGAACTTGTGACCTTCTTTGGGGATTGCTATTTGCTTCCCCAACTGTTGGAAACAAACGCTCTTGATAAATTGCCTAAGTGACTATTGGTCTTTCTTGGGGGCTTCTCTCGGACCCTAACACCATGTGACTCAGATGGTTGAAAGACACCCACCGGCCATCGTGGCTATGCACAATGCTGTCTGGAGGAAGGCATTCACAGGCCTGCCTAATGACAAAAGGCTCATCCCTCAACCACACCCATTTTGTTTGTGACTTTTGGACATGAGGAGTCAATGTCAGTAGAGTTCCGTCTAGGAAGGATACATCTTTCATTTCTAAAGTACATTTGGTGAATTCATCACTTATCCATACTAAAGATGCTCTCTAAATTCTGATATACAGGCTACCATCTGCTATTCATTTTCACTCTCAATTACTTCAAATTCAGGTGCACAAGTGGGAACCTATTAATTGGAAGATACCTCACAGACTTCAGTAGCACAACTAATGACATTAAAATCAAATTAAAGTATTGTTAAATGGATTTATTATCTTAGGAATTTAATGAGATATATTTTTGCATCAAGTTGTCATTATGCATATTAAGTGTATTTTAATGAACAGTTTGAAAATCTCTGAAATGCAATTGATAGGTATACAGAGATTACTGCTCAAGAATTTAAAGTCCTTATTCCAGGATTTTGGTACCTATTTGTATGGAATTTTTCTTGTAGTGGTACAGATGATTTATTTATGATGAACACAATAATCCCCAAAAGTGCATTCCCCTGAAGGATTGATTACTTTTACATCTGAGTCAGCACTTTAACAGCTTTTAATACCTAAGTTCCTAATTAGTATATGACTTTCATAGTATTTTATAACACTTTTAAATGGTAAAAAAAGAGAAACTTTTTTCAAAAATAAACTTTCACTTTATAAAAATGGTTTAAGCTTTACTTGAGACACATTTATTTATTTATTTATTTTTTGCAGAAACAAAGCAAAATTTGCCTGAATCAAAAGATTGAGTGTAAATCACTCGATACTTAAGAGCAAACTCCACACCACATCTTCCCACTGGTCTCATTCATACCACTTCACGCCAAATGCAATATCTGTGCATCATCAAGAACTCACATGCATGTTCAGTTTTCTCCAATTTCTAAACTTATTCTTTTCATTGAATGATCTTTTTTTTCATTTCACTTATGAGTAAGTTGCAGATAATGTTTATTTTATTAGTCTTTTATTATAAATAGTGTCCTCATAATTGTTGCTTTTATGGCTCAGGGAAAAATCTTTTCTGAGAAATGATAACCAGCCTGTGGCTTTGAGGATAATGCTAAATTGATCCTTGAGGCATCGTCTATTGACTTCCATCACAAAAATTGAAGATTTATCTTTTTTTCCCCCACAGCATCAGCTCTTATAAATACATTTATATTATAAAGCTCCAGAAAATCATTACTCTACTGTAATGCCAATATCAAATGTTGATATTATAGAGTTATTTTAAAAAGTATTTCCTAAGAAGTGTTGAATTGTTTTAGCCCCCATGTTTTATTTCTACAGACAATATCTATTTGGGGGGGCAGTTAGAGGGGATATTTTCCTTTTTCCTCTTTTGGACTTGGGATACCTATTTCCCTAGGGGATTTTTGGTTCCTTTCCACTTGATTTATCATATTAACTCATGCTTTAAGATAAGTAGACATAGTTGTATGCAAAAGACTCACTCTGAGACATTGGCGCTACAGTAGCAGAAGTTCATTTGTACCAAAACCTGCCAATTTCAAAAGGAAACATCAAGAATCCAATAATTATTGCACTCCTACCAGGGCCTGAACACCAAGAGGTGTTGATGTAAATCTCAGCCCAAGGGTATCAATGATGAGATTGGATGAGCAGGTCATTCACTGACAGAGGGAGAACACAAATCTTGCTTGCTATTTTTTCTATACAGATGTTCAGTGTACTCATCCTGCTTGCATTTTGTCTTCTTCAAACTTAACATATTTGTATCATCTTATACCGGAGTTGTCATTCTCTCTTCTCTGTGAGAATAGTCTGTATTCTTACATTGTGTTTGTTCCATTGTTCTTTTCATGTCTCCTACTCTTCATACGTTTGGCCTTCTGAATTATTTCATTTGGCTGTTCCACCCACTCTAGAACATCTTCCTTCCTCTTTACTGTTTCATATTTATTATTTAATTTGAGTTTTTCTGAATGTATTATTACATACTGATTTTTCATAATAGCTTCAATGTTTTCATGATCTGTGCATATTTTTATTATTTTCAAAGTACTGTTTCTCCTAAGAGCTTTTTTCATGTTGACTTGTAAATGGACAAGATAACATTGAAGGTAACATTGCTTTGACTTTGTCTTGGAATTAAGTTTTCTTGACAACGTCATTTCATTTTTGTTGCTCGAATAAAATATCCTGAAAAAAAAAAAAAAGGAAAATTGGATGGGGATTATTTTTTTTTCTCCAGAATCCAGGTTATATCTTGTTACCATGATTAAATCACTGTGGCAAGATCTAGAAAGAGCTAGTAACATCACATAAAATGTAAGGAACAGAAAGGAATGAATACATGCTAACTTGATTGCTTGAGCTCGGCTCAGTTTCTCCATTCTCATACAGTTCAAGAACACTTCATTAGGATATAATGCTGCTCACAGTGTTCATATCATCTAAATTAAGACCACCCCATTTACATACTCATAGGCCAACCCAATTAGACAATCACTTACTGAAATTCTCATCTCTGGAGATTCTAGATTTTGTCAAGTTGACAAAGCAAGTCATCAGACCATTAACAGTGCCTCAGGAATCTTTTGACAATTATGTACAAAGATGAAATTGGAGATGGGCTATCAGCTTTGGGTTTATGTGCACAAAAATTATGTCTTATTCAGTCTTTCATCTCTACCTTACATAGTGACCCAAATCTCTGATTTGAAATTAATTAAAATGTCACCTTCTGTAAGCTGTTATAGAAATTGTCAATCATTTGACTGAATGGACTATAGGAAATAATTCAGGTATGTAGACATTCTTTTATCATTTCAAATGATTATTTTAATTTTGCTCTCTGAGTCTTGATAACATTTGCAGAAGCATAAGATATTATTTATTCATAAGCTTCTTACATAGTGTGCATTGTAAATAAATATATTTCATAGTTTTCTTGTTGAACTTCTAAGTTGAAATATTATTTGTATAGACTCTGAAGTTAATTCACTTATATTACTATACTTTATTCAACATTTTGTTGTAGCTCCTTTCTTCTATTTCTATTTTCAAGAACTTTGGCTTAACCAAATAACTTCATTTTATTCTCAAATTAAATATAACACCTATGATATTACACAGTGGAAGGAGAAATATATTATTTATGAAAGATTATATAATATATGTGCAAGCTACAAAATTAGGTATGGGATCTAATAAGTGGTCAATTCAATTGCATCTCCTCAGTTATAATTGATTTATTTTCTGTTAGTTTATTTCCAATTCTAATGTCAGGGACATTAGAAGGACAGACAAAGTTTGATGCTAAGGGACATTAGAAAAGATGAAGTAGATGCTCATGTTTACATTTCTATCATTTGGTAAGACTCTGAATTGAATCTTTAAAAAATATAATACACAAAAATTGTATGAATGCTCATTTTCAATTTCTGTTTATAATAAATTTTGTTATATTTAATTTAAATTTGAATTATACAAAAATATACTGAAAATTCATGTCTTTAATTCTTGTCAATTTACGAAACTTTTTTATTCATTTTTACATACCACCCACAGATTCCCCTCTCATTCATCCTCCTGCTTCCCCCCAGCACCCTCTCACCCTCACATCCCCTCCTCCAAAAAGGTAAGAAAAGCCTGATACATTCAGTTGAGGCAGGTCCAAGCCCCTCCTCCTGCATCAAGGCTTTGTAAGGTGTCCCACCATAGGTAATGGGCAGCAGAAAACCAACTCAAGTACCAGGAATGGATCCTGATCCTAGTGCCAGGGGGCCTCGTAACCAGACCAAGCTACACAACTGTCTTGCTTATGCATGGGGCCTAGTCTAGTCCATGCAGGCTCCACAGCTTTTGGTCTAAAGTTCATGAGTTCCCACTAGCTTGGTTCTGTTGTCTCTGTAGGTTTCCGAATCATGATCTTGATGCCCCTTGCTCATGGAATCCCTCTTCTCTCTTTGACTGGACTCCAGGAGCTCAGCCTGGTGCTTGGCTGTGGATCTCTGCATCTGTTTCTATCAGTTACTGGATGAAAGATCTGTGATGACAGTTAGGGTATTCACCAATCTGATTATCAGGGTAGGACAGTTCAGGCACCCTCACCACTATTGCTAGCCGTCTTAGTTGAGGTCATCCCCGTGGATTCCTAGGAACTTCCCTAGCACCAGGTTTCTCCCTATCCCCATGATGTCTCCCTCTATGAAGATGTCTTTTTCGTTGCTCTCCCGCTCTGTCCCTGTTCAAGCTTGACCATCCCATTCCCTTATGATCTCATCCCCCATCCCCTACTATCTACTGCCCCCTTGCTCCCAGTTTACTCAGGAGATCTCATCTCTTTCATCTTCCCAGGGCAATCCAAGGGTCCCTCTTAGGGCCCTCTTTGTTAGCTAGCTTCTCTGGAGCTGTGGGTTGTAGTCTGGTTATCCTTTGCTTTACAATTAGCAAGATTGTTAACATTCTTTACATTTATATATAAAAACTCCCTTTGCAAGAGTAAAACCTGTCTTATAAGGTATAAACACATAACAAACTTTCAAAAATATGTTTGGTGGCCAACAGAACACAATATATGGGAATTTTAAAGAGAAATGCATAAATAACAGGAAATGTGGAGTTGTAGAGCAAATTGATGATTTTAATTGGGACAAATTATGACTCAAAATAAAAATTAAAAATAAAAAAATATTAACATACTGCAGCTAGCAACAATCTGGAGAGACACAAAGGTGGTGCACATGTGCTGATTCAGTTACTACATAGCATATTTCAGAAATAATGAAGAAGTCACTGTGGGTGAAGCAAAGGAAGGAACAGTGCCATCCTAAGTCCAATGTGCTGTTTACTTTTTGTCAACACAAACCGAGACATACCTGGGAAGAGAGAACGTTAGCTGAGGATTTGCTAGATTAGCTTGATCTCTGCTCATGTCTATGAGACATTTTCATAGTTGCTAACTGATGTACTAAGGTACAGCACATGGAGGTTGGTTCCATGCCTATGTTGGCAGGTCTGGTCTCTGTAAGAAAGGTAACTGAGAAACCCAAAGGATGGGAAGGGTTTCTACAAAATCGTATCTTGGGGACATAGTGTGGCTACTTCATTTTTTACTCACAGAAGCTGTGATTACATGCACATGGACTACCGAAGATCAATTTAGCTAGTCTCAGCATGGAGGCAGACGGTGCCACTATGGGACAACGATATCACACACTCTACTCACAAGGCTCAGGGATAATTTTGTAGAAGGGAGAAAAGAGCTAGAGGCAGTGGATGTCTGCCAGGAAACAGTGTTTCCTCCACACAGTAGAGAAATCGTTCATAGGAGCTAATGACAGCATGTATAATATGTGTGCAAGTTTAAACAGAACAAATTACTGCATTGACGGGAAAGGCAGGCATTGTATCATACTGCTAGCTACTGGCCATTGATAGCTATTAGTGGCAGAGAGTCAGTAGTTTAAGAGTTTAGCATCTGTTAATATAACCAAGATCCACTGGCATATCACATGTACAATAATATATAGATAACACATATTAGACTTGATGAATTGCAGCAAAGTCACAAACTTGGGTGGGCAAGGAAGAGGGGTTTATCTGGGAGGATTTTAAAGAGATTTGTGAATATAATCAAATCATGTTGTACAAAATTCTGAAAATTTATAAAATATATAATATGATAAAATGTATTATATTTAATTCTCAGAGTAAATAAAATTTTATATTAAAATAAATAAAATTCATATTTTCAAGTACATCCAAGATTCTAATAAGAGGGGAAGAATTGAGTATGGAATTGGACTTATTCATAAATGTTCTGACCAATAAAAGGAATCTATTTACTAGACTCAAAGCCAAATTATTTTTAAAGATTCTAGTGACGAAAATGCTAAAACTGGTTTTTATATGTGATCATTCATTAGTTATCTGTTTCTCTTTCCATTCCCCTCTTCAAACAATTGCTTCATGTAGATACATAGACCAATCACATGGACCTGATTTACATCCAAAGGTACAAATTGTATAGACTAACGAGGTTCAAACTGTTGCCTCCACAAACCTACACGAAGCGTCAGGCATATGACACCATTCTACTCTCAGACCCATCCCTCTTCTTTCGATTTCCTGTCAATGAATAGTGATATAGTCACTAGACTGCTTCTCTTTTCACCTCTTCACATATGAAATACAACACAAATTACTGTTCTTCTCATTCTGTTTTCTTTCATCCAACACAATGTTATCCAGTCTATCTATTTTACTACAGTAGCATGCTTTCATTAATCAGTATAGCTGAATAATAATCCATGCCTATATAGTGAATATTTTATTTATCCATTCATCAGCTGATGTGTCAGAGTTTTATGTCTTAATTATTGTGACTAACAATGCAATGAACATAAAGATGCAAAATTCTCCTCACCATATTCATTTCATTTCTTGCAAGTTCCCAAGTGTGCCTGTGCTGAACCATATGCAAATTATACATTTATATTTTTGAGTAAACTCTGTACGGTTCTTCATAATGATTGTACCAACATACGCACCCAGTGTTTTTATGATTCAGTGTTTATGATTCTATTTTTCTCAATATTACCAATGTTATCTTCCTAACTGTTAAAATTGTAGTGAATCTTAAGAAGGTGTTTATGAATTTATTTCAGGATTAATTTGCATGAAAGATAGCCAATAATGTAAGTGTGTTCAATGCTATTAACATGTCTATAAAACAAAAACAAATAATCTGTTACTTGATGGTTAGGACTACCACATCCTGGCTTCATATACACTAAGTCTATACAATTTGTAGAAAACAGATGTGTGCAGATACCTTTACAGGACTTTTAAAATTTGGGAATTTTAGATGTATTTATTTTATGCATATGAATGTTTTGCTGCATCCATGACTGCACAGCTTGTGTATGCCTAGTACTGTAGCGGTCAGAAGGGGTCATTTATTCCAACAGACCTAGATTTACAGACAATTTTGAGCTTTTATGAATGGTGCTGGGACCCAAACCAAAGACTTTAAAAGGAACTTTGCAGGCCCACCCAGCTGCTTATCAACTGATTCAGAGAGCTATGCAGCAACTAGTAATAACAACCACTAATCCATCTAACTACCTCCATTATATGACTTTTAATATTTAATAAGATTTAGTAATCAAGGGGTAGAGCTGAAAGGCTCATTTACCTTTACCTGCTTCAATACAGTTTTGACACATTGGAATGACTGGAGGAGACAATAGGTAATAAAAACATGCTGAGATGATTACTTTCTCTCAGAGATAAGCAGCCCCCACCTTACTTGCTGTATAATGGTCATCCCTGAAACTGTACACACATAATCAGCAAAAAGGATGCAGCTGGTTGTATTTATATATTTGTGCACAGATGTGCTCTGTGTGTGTGTGTGTGTGTGTGTGAATACAACAACAATAATACAAAAAAGCAGCTATCAAATTAAGAGTAAGGCAGAGATATGGAAGGGGTTGAGAGGAGGAAAGTGATATATTTCAATTAAATATATTTCTACAAACCCAGTAGAGGCAAAAGAACAAAGACAAATGCAGAGCATCACATTGTAAACATTTTGAATTGTAGTAAAGAAATGTTGCCAATGCATGTAGGGCAAAGAACATAAAAGTCCAGTTATAGCAGACTATGCCTAAAGGTGAATAAGCAAAGAAAGTGATCCAATCTTAAAGTTAAACATGATGATGTTGTGTAATTTGTTGTGAAGCTAGTACACTCGATACCTGAGCTGAATTCTATGAGCGAATATATTCAGAAGAGAAGTAAAAAGTAAAAATGTTTCCGAATTCCAAGAGAAGTGAATGAAACACTAAGATTATTGTAGAAGAAACATGGCAGTCTACTGGACTTCAGTGTTACGACCTGAGGGAAGCATCTGTAATTAGGGAAGTATTTAGTCCTACAAACAGCGAACTGTTGCAAGCACCAGGGGTTGTTCTGCTTATTGTGTTAACAAAATGATTGAATTAAGGTAATCAGGCCAAGTGACAATCCCAAAACTGGACGTTTAGTTAAATCTGATAGGATAAGTAGGAGATAAATGTGTGAAACAGTATCAATCAGGTGTTACATCTTTCAATAGTTATATTTTTAGAAAAATCAGTGCTCCTTTTTAATATTATGTTTGAGTAAATGCTTGTAATTGCATGTAGGCTCAAGAAAAACTTGTGGAAATTGGTGTTTGGTTTGTTTGTTTGTTTTTCCACCATGTATGTCTTGCGGAATTAACTGAGATCATCAGGCTGGAAGGTACCTTACTTGTATGTGCCTTAATGTGATCCATCTTGCCAGACTATACATAATTATCTTCAATGTGCTAACAAATGTCAGAATAAGTGACTTATTTAACTTAGTGTTTATATTAGAAAAGACAATCTGTTATAAAATTATTTTATATTCCTCAGAATTACAATTGATATCATAGTACAATTTAACCTTATAGTCACAGTACATATGCCAAACATGGTGATCATTAATTCTTTTGCATCATTTATTACTCATTAATCATTTTAAGAATGGAATGTTTTGTTATATACCTGATATGCATCCTGTACCTTTTTTAAATCAGCACAGAGAACATATTTCAAAAAGTATTCGAATGAATGAATTTATTTTTTAACAACCATGTTAATGATTTCATTTTGGAAAATGAAAACACTGTCATTACAAAACTGTATAGTGTTCTCAGATAGAGTCTGTTATTCTTTGATTGATTACTGTTAAACAGCAGCTGTGATACTTTAAATGCATGAAGGATTAGAAAGGGTGATTTGTAAAGTTAACAGGAGAGTTGAGGAGAAAGCAAGTGGATAGCTATTTTTAGGTTAAGTCATAAATTTTGAGAGAAAATGAGCAATTCGACAAACTTGACACACCATACTAGCCAAGTACAGAAAGAGTAAACAGCACATATGAAGCGGGAATGCTGATTGCATTCAGTTAAAAAATTAAGTGACCTCAGCTTCCCTTTGCACTCTCTCCCACACTGTCCCTCTTTCTAGTTCTCAAGCGTTTTAGATGTCAGAAAACACACAGAAACATTCCCTGAGAATAATAAACAACAAACAGAACTAAGACAGGACCTGATAAGTTTAGCAGCACAAAGTTAAAACACAAAAATTAAGTGGAATTTTATATTCAAACACAATATATAATTTTTTAATAGAGAAGTCATTGTGGACATTATTTTGAGATATATTTAAGTATTGTCATTCTTAAAATTTAAACAGTATGCGATCTGAAAAATCAAAATTCCATATATATGACATTTCCTTGGCCATCTTTAAATATGGTGATATTTTATTTGTGCTGAAATGTGATTTTATTTATATGTTAATAAATAAAGTTGCCTGGGGGTCAGAGCTAATAGCAAGCCATAGCAGAAGTCTGGCAGTGGTAGCACACGCCCTTAATCCCGATCACATGACAGGCAGGTCTCTGTGTGTTCAAGGATACAGCCAGCATTGGAGACACACACCTTTAATCTCAATACCAACCATAGAAGACCTGGAGGTCTGTACAGACAGGCAGTGATGAGGAGGTCACGTGTTTGTGTTTACAACCAATGAGAAGGCAGAACAGAAAGTCAATAAAAGGACAGACACACAGGAAATAGGTCTCTTGCTGAGAGGAAGGACAGCAGCGACAGTAATAAGAAAGGGTTTTTAGCTCTTAACTACTGCTCTGACCTCTTGGGCTTTTAACTCTGCAATTGGCTCTGTGTTTCTTATTTAATAAGACGGTTACATCTACATTTAAACTCTATTACTATGAAAGGTTCTAAATCTACCATGATACATGTCTGCTGAGAGTACCTATGGCTGTGCATTGTAACTAACCGAGTCTCGCTTCCACAGCCATAATAAACAACGCTTCTAAGGCAATAGTATTTCTTTTTTTGTTGTTTTTTTTTTTCGAGACAGGGTTTCTCTGTGTAGCTTTGCGCCTTTCCTGGAGCTCACTTGGTAGCCCAGGTTGGCCTCGAACTCACAGAGATCCGCCTGCCTCTGCCTCCCGAGTGCTGGGATTAAAGTCGTGCATCACCAACGCCCGTCTAGTATTTCTTAAGTAAGCAATAATTAACTTTGCCCTATTGATAGATACTAAAGTATTTCTGAAATCAAAGTTGTAGTGATCCCCACCAATAAAGCTTACCCTATTGGACGGAACCTAGTATTATCTATATGCACAGAAAATTATTCTCTACTTTCTTTGCCCAAAACGCTTATGCCTGTTGGTTCATGTTAGGAGAACTATCTGTACAAAGGTAGCTGGTAAGGCACCTCAGTCTTCTGGCCAACGTCTATGGGGTGGCCAAGAAGAGAACATTGTTTTAGCAATAGGAGTTTAGAGATGGGTTACAAAGCGACTTTCATATGCCTTTGCAGTATTAATCAGAATATTTCTGGTCAAGCAACTAAATTAAACCGAGAAATATCTTCAAAGTACATTTATTTCCATTGACAGAATTATAGGCAATGAAGGACAATTTGAATTATTTAAAATAACCACACCATGAAGGAATAGCTTTAGTATCACTCCAAGCAGGTTCCCACAGTTTTCTCCTTGGCTGTTCCCCTCAGCATGTTTTTGTGCAAATGTGCCCTCTCATGTGTATAAAAAGCTGAAAGCCATCTTAATGGTTTATTATATACATAGGGAAATCTAAAGCCATGACAGAAAAGAACATGTTCCAGCAACACATCTTTTATTCAGAAATAGGGAAGTGTTTTTGAAGCCTCTTAAAAACCAACAGATTATTTCTAACATTAACAATGCCTGTCAAAAATCCAAAGATATGTGAAATGCCTGTGGGTTATCAATAAAGTGAGAGCACAAAAGGTGTATGTTTAATATGCTTTTAAATTAGGATAATAGTAATTTTTCAGCCATTGAGATATTTTTAAATATGAAAAGATTGAATGTACTCAAAACAATACTTTAGGTCTTTTGTTACATTGACAAGAGCAAAGAAATTCATTCTTTGCAGTTGACGTTTCCAGCGCCTGTTGTGAATTCTTGTTTCATAATGGGGTTTTAAAAGGATGACAGTTTTTAGTTATCCTTTGTTGGTTTAATTCAAACTGCACGGCACTTCTCTTTTTGTTATTTGTTTTTGTCTTCCTTCTGACACTTTATGAAGCTGTGGATAATATGTTTTGTGAATCTAAAACAGGAAAAAAAAGGTACAAAATTGCTTCCCCCTTATTCTTAAAAGCACTCCGTGCTTGAAATTTGACTTTGCATATTAAATCTTTTCAAGTAAACTTATAAAATGTTGGCATTGCTCATTTATAAGTTAAACAACATATGCCCTGCTGACGTTTAAGGATCATGTCCATCTATTTTTCGGTGCGTAAAATGAGCAGACAAGTTGTGTCTAAACACTCACAATCTTCTGTCTCATAATAGCTACATAGTTTATTTTAATAAAATCACTTTTATACTCACAAGTGAAAACAATTCATATATCTTGTTTAAGGAAGCCACAAATATTTGCCCAGTCTCCAAATCCGTATATCTCAGTCAGTTTCATGACAGCTGGAAGGACTATTCTAAAGCAATGGGGTATTGCTCACGGTTTTTCACTCTTGACTATACAAACATATTTCATACTTAGTAGCAATTAGAGGAAATGTAATGTACCATAGGTAATAGTGACAAGCATACATGTGAAAGGTAGCATGCATTATTTTAAGTGCTTGAAGTCCATACTCATATATCTGGCAACTTCGCAGAATGTTCATGTGATATCTCCTTATTCTTATGTTTATAGCTGAGAGACTTTACATAAGATAAGAACCATATATAATTTTACAAAACATTTCTGTTCGCTAGTGGGTTTCACAAAAGATGCTGTAGAGCTGCAACTGTTGGTCACAAGGATTTACTGGATTGTCATATCTTCACCATCTTTATACCAGGATCAAGTTTTCTCATCTTGTGTCAGTTGATCATTGAGAATTCTTAACCACAACATGAATTTTGGCTGTATGATGACAGATAATTTAATAGCAGCATGTGTCCTGCACCTTCAAGACCAAACTAAGCTCCTTCGCATTATGTCGCATTCATTTAGTAATAGTGTAAGGTATTTATGCTTTTATACACAAATTTATTCATTAGAAACTGTTAGTGATGTGTGTGTTCAACTTCTGTATAAACTCCCGAAAAGGAAAAATGTCAAAGGCTTTTTCTTTTCAAAAAGTAAAATAGTTGTCACAAAGAATGGTACAATTTTGCCCCAAAATTTTGTATGCCTTTACTGTGATTGAGCTATTGAAGTTACACATGGAAAATAAATGCTCTTTCTGTAACTTAAATTCCCACCACCATTGGATCTTAAGACAAATGTAGTAAAGCATTTGGCAGTCAGTATTCATTCTATAACAATACCTTTGTCTTTCTTAAAGTTTAGAAATGCCTCATGCAACATTTTATCTGCTGCCTTAAGATGAACAGCATGATAAGCCCACAACTGTAGATTGTGGGAAAGTCCAGGGATATGGAAAGCTTTTTCATTTCTGTGGGATTCAATTCTCATTCTATAACAGACAAATATCTATAAATATTTCTAGAAATTGTTTCCACCCAGTTCACTGAGCCACATCAGCACACTCTTATCAAATATCTGAGCCGGCTTGTTTCATAGAAAAGTGCTGTGATCAGAGTCCATGCAGACTGAATTGTGCTTGGGATTATAAAGTTGACACACCACTCAGGAAGGATGGTGACTGAAAACAGACTGCTACCCTTGACGCCTGAAGAAACGAGATTGTGACAGTTTTAAGGAAATGAAAACAGAAAAGAAAAACAAGAAAGACCACTAATAACAACACAAACAGTAACCGGATGAATTGACGCATACCTGTATCTGGGATGTGTTAATTGGTGCAAACACAAGAGTCACATATGAATCAGAAGCCATATGCATAGTCATCTCAGTAAACAATTCACTGAGATTGTTTTTCTGCATGAGCCAGAAAAGTAAGTTCACGGGGGATATTGGGAGATAATTATCGTTGCATATTTCAGGTTCTTAGTATACTGAACTTTGTAATCTGTCCTGGAGTTGGATGCTGTTTATTTTACTTGTTTTAGGAAGAGAAGCTATAAGGTCTTCCACATAGCATTCCTATTATAAAATATCTCTGTAGGAACCTGGGAAGTATTGTCAGTCTCGTGAGTTGCTAAACTTGTTGAGGGAGTGTAACTGTGTCAGTTTTAGATTCTGGAATAATGAAAATAATATAAATTGAGACCATCAATGCTAGTAAAGTTTATATTTTTCCCACCTCTGGAGTTGGTATCAGTTCCTGTGAAACAAGAAAGAGGGTTAAAATATTATGAAAAAAAAAAAAACAAAAACAAGGCTCAACCTCACTTTATTGTCCTAATTCTAGGCTCATTTTGAGTAATGTCATGAGTCTGTTGAAGAAATACTTAAAATTAAGGTTTGAGAACAGAAAAATAGAATGAGTAAATGTATGCTACAAATGGGGTAATATTGTCCATTAACCAGTTTTTAAAGTTAAGATCATGTTTACCAGCCCTGGCACTTCAGGGCTTAAAACATACTCAAATCTCAGTAATTAATATTACAATCTTAATGAAAACCATGATCTTGCCCAAGGGCTTTCACAGTGCAGAATTGCTAAATATGTAAAAAGAAAAAAATGGAAGAAACTCAAAACAGTGAGTGTGAGAATAATGGATATATGTGGAATGGTGGAGTGGGAAAAAAAGTTTATGGAGAGAGGATAATATTCCTGATGTAAGATGAACAAATTGAATAACAGAAGCAGGCCTTGTGCTGAAACACTTATCTGAGAGAATACACAAAGTAAAATAAGTTGCAATTTAATATTAACTTGAATTGCCAAAGGATGAACATAATGTAGTAGACAATAATGTCACAGAAGGTAAGTAAGGACATTCTGAAGAAAAAAAATTAATGGGTCACAGACTAAAAATGCAGGAAGGTCAAGGGATAGTTGAATTGGAAAGTATATATTGCATTTTGGAAATAGGAGATACTTTATGGACTGTGGAAAACACTTTTTTAGAGACGTGGAGGCTAGATGCATTATGAAAACAGGTTGAGTGGCTAATGGGAACTCAGAAAAATGACAATATTTCCAGATTATAGAAGATTTGATTTCAAATTAACCACATTATACTATTAGACACAGAGACAAGGGGCATTTATGTGTAGCTGCAGATGGTCACTGAACATTAAAGAAAGAAGAAAGTAATAGAAGAAAACTGTCATCTAAAGCACAAACTGTGAGAGCAGATTTTCCACGTGATTGTATTACTCTTTTATTACATGCATATCATTTGACTGAAGATATATACAGAACAAAAGCACTATATATAAACCAAACTACATATGTAAGAAATAAGTTTTTATTTGTAAGCCTACAGAATTAATAGCGGGAGATCGTCTTCATGGTCATTGTGAAAGAAGACATTTGCCATCCAGGTTAAAAAAAATGCACTCTAATATACACTGTTGGAGCTGGAATTACTGTGGCTGCTGGTGCCAGACCTGCCCTTCCACGGATCCTCATTAAAAAAAAAAATAAACTGGATTCATTTCAGTTACAGGGCCTGGAAAGAGTCTTGTAGTGTTGTTTTTATCCTAACCTCCCTGGGTTCAAAGTGGGTAAATTGCACTCCTGCTGCCTTCCTTGGATATGGAAACCTAATGGGCCAACAGGCAAAAATCAGCAATGGAGCCAAAGTAATTAAGTGTGGAGAATATTCTAGAGGATACAATAACATACAACTTTTTTGGGGGGGGAGGGTACATTCCAGTCATGTTTCACAACCCAGGGTAGCTCCCAGCATGGTGGTTACTGAGTGAAGATGACCTGCATTTGGCCAGCTTAATGGCAGCTTTTTCATAAACTGGATGGATGCAATGAATTTCCCCTCAAGTCAGGCTTGGGAAAAATTAAAGCAACCTTCCCTCTTTTCTTTGCTATCTCTGAAACTAGATGCCCTCTATTATATTTCAAGTAACAGTTGAAATATAATGGCAACAGTTTCATGTCTGATATATGAAAGTTTAAAAAGATATTTGCAGCATTTACTCATATGTTTTACTAGGTCTGTTTTCTGCTTTAATTCAGTAAGCCTTTAAAACTGTCAAAATATTACTCTCTTCTAGTCAGAAAATAAAACTGATACTTAGATTAATTGATATATTGAAAAATCAAGTTAAATCAAGGCCATCTTTATTTTATAATCATTGTGATAGGTCATGGATATGAAATATATGATATGTTTTGTATTTTCCTTCATTCTTTTAGAAGGAAAGTTAGTCCAATGTAGCAAAATAAATTCATAATCATATGCTTTTCTGGTTGTAAAGGTAAAATATATACCCAGAAATAGTTTTGTTAAAGAGCATTAAATTTCATGCAGATATTTGTCCATCTGTCAAATGCTGTGGGATGTTCTGTATGGCAAATGTGTTGCTCTGATTGGTCAATAAATAAAACACTGATTGGCCAGTGGCTAGGCAGGAAGTATAGGCAGGACTAACAGAGAGGAGAAAAGAACAGGAAGGTGGAAGGAGACACAGCCAGCTGCCGTCAGGACAAGCAGCATGTAAAGATACCGGTAAGCCACGAGCCATGTGGCAAGGTATAGATTTACGGAAATGGATTAATTTAAGATATAAGGACAGTTAGTAAGAAGCCTGCCACGGCCATACAGTTTGTAAGCAATATAAGTCTCTGTGTTTACTTGGTTGGGTCTGAGCGGCTGTGGGACTGGCGGGTGACAGAGATTTGTCCTGACTGTGGGCCAGGCAGGAAAACTCTAGTTACTGTCAAATCCCAAGGGATCCTTACAGTCTTTATGTTTGAGTAGATAACTCTCCTTCACTGAACGATAACATAGAAAACTATATATTGTTATCCTGATATCTTGGATCCTTTTTCATTAAATGCAAAGCAATGGGCAGGTTCATATGAAACTGATTTTTCTAGGCAGAGTCTTTCTCAGAAAAGATATTGAAGAATGTGGCCACAGAGGAGGAGAAAGGTGGGAAAGAGTAACTCTTTCTTGGACACTACAATGACTCTTGAGTTTTCTTTCTACTGTAGGAATGCCTTCCAAGAGACCAAAGAGGATTGTCTGTCCCAGGACATACGTAAGTAAAATCTATTTGCTGTTGCCTATTGTTTCTCTGCAAGGACTTCTTGCTACCATTCTGTCGTCAAAGAGATGGAAAAAGCATCCTTTCCTCGCTTACTTAAATTTTGCAGAAGCAGAGTCCACGAACACCGGAAAATTTTCATCGAATTCTAATCTAATCCAATTCTAATGGTAGAATCATCGGGATCTACTCAGTGATCTGCTCTGCTTGTTAGGAGGAGGAAAATGAAAGAAGAAAGAAGAGAAGTGGGAACACACATGTACACATACAGAAAAACAGATACACACACAGACACACTGACACAAACATACACGTGAAAACACCCAAACAAACACAGACACAGAGACGTATACACACACATACACAGACAAACACAGACGTACACACAGAAAAGCAGACACACAAAGACACAGACACACAAAGAGACACACACAAAGAGACACACACACACATATATACACATCCAAACACACACACATATAAGCAAAAACAGATGCGCAGAGATAAACACACACACACACATACATGTAGAGACAAACATGAGAGAGAGAGAGAGAGAGAGAGAGAGAGAATATATGTAGTATATTGAAACTAAGGAAAAGAACACAGACAAGGATTTGTCTTACTTGTATCATCAACAGCTCTATTTTGTTCATTTTTGAGTACAGTAAATATGAAAAATTAATGAATTAATTTATTTATATTTTACTTGTTACAAAAGAAGGTATGTTATTAGCTTCCAGGAAATAGAAGCAGAAAGTTCATGTGTACTTACAGAAAATATTATATGCAAATTTTCTGATAAATGTTTATGTTTGACTATTAAAAATGAAAGAAAAATGGCAGCCAGTGGTGGCAGGGAGATGCAGGTGGATCTCCGTGAGTAAGTTCGAGGCCATTCTGGTCTGTGAGTTCCAGGATACACAGGACTACACAGAAAAACCTTGTCTTAAAAAAACAAAAAACAAAAAACAAAAATCAAAACCAAAAAACAAACAAAAACACCAAAACCAAAAAATCAAAACAAAAGAAAAACAAACTCTCAAAATAAATAAATAAACAATATAAAAATAATATCTCCTGTGGGTGCCTTAGTTGTTTCCGTAGTTATGATAAGACACACTTAACCAAGGCAAGTTAGAGCACAAAAAGTTGATTTGAAGCTCACAATTTCAGAGGGTTATTCCATAAATCATATCTGAGGACATGGCAGCAGGAAGGAAGGCAGGCAGGTCCTGCAACTGGAGCTGAAAACTCAAATCTGACCCACAAGAACGAAGCAGATGTTGCTAACTGGGAATGATGTGAGCTTTTGAAACCTCAAAGCCTCCAATCATGCCACACATCCTCCTCCTTCTCAAACAGTTCCAACAACTGAGAACCAAGCATTCAAATATTTGAGCCTATGGGGGGAGGCAATTTCTTTCAAAACACTACAAAGAGGAACATCAAGATTTCATTTGACTTTAAATTCTAAATCAATTTTTTTCCTAATAAAACTACATATGTTCAATTTATTTATCTCCTACAAATAAATAGAAGAATAAAACATGTCTTCCAGGATGATGTTCTGATTCTATTATATTCTCTGGTTTCTGGAGAGAAAAGTTCCATAAGGAAAGCTAGTAGCCAAGCTATAAATACTTAGCAATTATTAAACATGCATTCATGATCAACTGTGTAACTTAAGAGTGAGTCCCTGGAGGCTTAAGAATAATTGGTCTATTAGTCAGACAAAATAACAAGTAATTAAAATATAAATAGTATGTGCATATTTTAAATCCCTCTCTGGAAACAATGTTGTAAGAAGTTACTGTATTTCTTCAATTTAAATGGCTTGTACAGTAAGAACCAGTTAAAATTATGTTGCTTTTCTTAAAAGCAGAGCTTTACCTACATTGAGTTACTTGTGTAAGCTGGCTGTCACCCCCCCTCCTTAAGTGGTATACGCTGCAATTTCTGATATGAGGAAAGACTTGTGGGGAACAGAAATATGACAGCTGTCCAGCTTTTTTTGTCCAAATTTAATCAGGAATCAACAATAGAGGAGTGTCCTAATCCATCAACACCTGCTGGGGATAAGCAGTCAACTCACTAGAGACAGAGCCAAATATAGTGATTTAATTAATTGAAAGGTTTGGCAGATCATCCCTATGTTTTAGAGCCATATCTGGCTGCAACCGACATACAGCAGAATCTTCACAATAGTATATTCACACTATTTTATTAGACATTTACTTTATCTGGACAACTTGAAAATACTTGAGAGAATGAAATAATATATATAGCAATATATCTTTTTTCTTTTAAAGTGGTTTTTACTACTCATTACAGATTTCACATGCTGAAAATTAGTAGATGTCTGTAGTCATTATTGTCATGTTGTGCCTTTATTATACTCACATACTATTTTATTAATTTTGTCTTTATAGTTCTGATATTTATTATGATACTATTGATCTTCATGTTCCACAAATTTGAGATGGAAAATAACATATTAAACACACACACATTTAAAATTAGTATCAACACATTGGTAAATATCAGTATAATAATAAGAAAATGAAACTGTCACCTATAGACTAAAGGACTGGAATTCTCTTTAGAAACGTACATAAGGTATCAACAGGAACTGAGACATTTTACTTGAGTGAAAGGCAATGGCTGCCTTTCCAAACATCACATAAAACCAGAGTTACACTTTTCTTTATTGCTGTGTCCTTGTGAGAACACCTGCTATACTCAATTCTGAAGCAGATGTGATGAAGATTATTGTGAGGCTCACCTAGAAAATAGTAACCCTCTCTCCGTGTTTACTCTTTCAACTTTAGGCTTCAATACTTACTGGAAAAATAAGTATAATTCTACAGAATCTTCCAGGGAATTACAATAAATGTTATGTAAGATCTATACAGAAAACATGGAATAGTTATATATGACATTTTAATTTCTGAGAAAAGAAAACAATGTATTTTGCTACTGGTTTATTTCAAAATATTAAAATTAATTACATTGAGCTATAATCAGATTTTCTGGTATTCCAAATTCATAAAATAGCATTTACTTTACTGAATTTATACTTTAAAGCCATAATGACTAAATCTTCACATCTTGTGCAGAGATATAACATTTTGACTATATGTAAATATAGATAACAAATGTAGTTACTTTATACACTTATTGTTGAATCCAGGTAAACAATGATTAACTGGTTGCTAGGGGGAAATAGATATAGTCAATAAATGAAAGGATGAATCTTGAATCTTGATTATACTTTTATGTTTCTTTTTTCTTTTTGAAAATGGATTCTTCTCTCCCACAACACATCCCAATCACAGTTTCCCCTCCTTCCACTACTCTTCACTCTTTCTTACCTCCCCTCTCTCCCAGATCCACTCCTCTTTAGAAAACAGAGGATCTCCAAGAGAGGAGAGCCAAACAGTACAAAAGATACAATAAGACAAGGCAAAACCCCTCAATTTGAGACTGGATGAGGCAACCCAACAGAAAGAAAAGAGTCCCAAGAGCAGGCAAAAGAGTCAGAGATACACTCACTCCCACTGTGAGAGGAGTCCCACAAAAACACCAAGCTAACAACAGCCATAACATATACACAGAGGACCTGGTGCAGACCCATGCATGTCTGGTGCTTGCTGTATTAGACTCTCTGAGCTCCTGTGAACCCTGCTTAGTTGATTCAATGGGCCATGTTCTTTCATTGTCTCCCATCATCTCTGACTCCTATAGTCTTTCCTCCTCCACTTCTGAAGTGTACCCCAACTGAGGGGAAGGACCTTAACATGACCTTCAATTTAAACTTTCTCTCTGCATAATATCTGGCACTGGGTCTCTCCACCCACTATCATCTGCTGGCCAAGATGCTGTAGGATATCTTTCTGTATGCTGTGAATATGTACTGCTCTAATTGATTGAAAAATAAATCTGTATTGGCTTATGGCAAGGCAGCTTAGAGGCAGGCAGAAAATACTAGCAGAGAGACAGGAAGAAGAGAGGCAGAATGGAAGAGACATGAGCCAGTCGCACAAGGAGCAACACGTAACGGGACGCAGGTAAAGCCATGGAACATGTGGCAATACCTAGATTAATAGTTATGGGTTAGTTTAAGATATAAGACCTAGCTAATAAGAGGCCTGTCATAGACTATACAGTTTGTAAGTAATATAAGCCTCTGTGTGTTTACTTAGGTCTGAGTGGCTGTGGGACTGGACAGGACACAGGAAAACTTTCAACTACAGAGAGCAAACCTCTCTCATGATAAATGGACAAAGCACAAATCTATAAGTATAGCAGAGTAACATTAGGAATCATTTCATTGATTTTCTAGATGAATCCAATTTACCAAAATATAGAGCCACTTCTCTTCTCAAAGAACCGAGTAATCCCAACAGTTATGTTGTTCAGAAAATATGGTAACAGCATCTTGTCCAGGTTAAAAGTCTCATGGTACAGTCTGTATTAAAAGGAAAGAAAACAAGATAAGACAAAACAAAATAAAAAGCACTTTTCTGTGATTAAATGGCTAATAATCAACAGCTAATAGTTATTTCTTAATGATTTTACCTGATTGTTTTCTATAGACAAAGTAAAAGAAAGTGTGGAGTTGGATGTACAGGGAAGTTCAGTTGCTCTGGAAAGAGATGAGGGAGGGGAAACCATGATCAGACTATGTCATGTGAAAAATATTTTCAGTAAAAGGAAATATTGATGTCTAATACATATGCTTAAATTTTAAGCATAAATATCTATTACAGAAATGAAAATTCAAACTACTTAGAGTTTCTTATTGTCCTGGTCAGGATGGCTACTAAGAAATCAAATGACAGCAGATGTTGGAGAGGTGGTTGGAAAAGAGGAACACCTATGCACTATTATAGGAGTGTAATCAAAATGAAATTAAGCATGTAGATTCTTTAAAAAAATAAAAAAAATGGTACTCCCATGTGACTCAGATATACCATTTCTGGGCATATACCTCGAAGATTCTGAGTTATTACAGAGACACTTTGTCATCCATGTTCATTGCAGCTCTATTCTCAATAGCCAGGAAATTTGAGTCAAGCTGTACATCAATAGATGAATTTATATAGAAAATAACCATACATATAGATGATGAAAGTTTTATACATCTGCAAGAAAAATTAGACTGTGAATTTTGCATGTTAATTGTGGAGCTGGAAAATAATACTGGCATCAGTTGTCTTACCTTGCAATGAACCCTATGAACTACAAGACCAACCTGCCAGATAAGAAGTTCTCACTAGTAGAATAGAGGCAGAGCTGTTATGGGTTAACTGCTAGCTCTTGTATTGGATCTGTGGCCATTTCAATGCTTCTTGGTTTTGTAAATCTTACCAAAAACCCTTGGCTGGGGAGATCATCAGTCCTAGAGGGGAGCTTACTATGATTGTTTGGCTAAATTGACATGGTGCTAAATTGCTTTTTAAATCTTTATGTTTATATCCATAAAGACTAGCATAGATGTGTATCTTTCTTTCCATTGAAAGTTGGTGAGTTGAGAGACTCACCATTATTTACTATGCTCAGAATAAGTGACAGTTTAGTGCTTAGGTATAAACAGGGTATTTATCATATTCCATATAAAGTTCAGGGAACATGAAGAATAGGAAGTAGAAGGAATGTAATAGCTAGAAAACATAAAGAAAGGGTTAGGAAATGATATTTTCATGTAACAGTTGTTACAAACATGGTCTCACTCATAAGAGCTATGGTTGCCTTCATTGTGCCTATAAAAAACTGGGCTGGTGGAATTATTTTGCCCATGCACAGCTGACAGTCATGAATCATATAGTGGCTCAGGGTGTCCTACTTCTTTCTGCTACTATGAACTGTTGACAGATTCTGTAGGAGTGAGAAAATTTTTCTGCAGTTTTTCTCCACGCCTGCTCACAAGCTGCATTGGATGATTCCAAACTCATGGCCACACAGGTGGGCCTGGCTAAAACCAAAGAGAAAATACACGAAGGTGGGAAGACACCTGTAGGGAGGATCAAAGAATAACAGATGAGGTATGGAGGTAAGAGTGGGTGGCAGGTGTAAGTAACGAGAATAAAATATGCTTGTGTGAAACTGTCAAAGAAGCATGAATCAATATGTGAGCAAGTAATTTGAATTACAAATTCAATTATGCAATCAAACTGATAATGAGAATTTATCTTAAACACCTTTGCCATTTTCATTTTGTCTTCTACACAAAATACTCATGCATGGTGATGTAAAACAACTTTCCTTTAAATATATATTTAAGCAATCATTTAGTCTAATTCCTAGTTAAATAAGTTTATTCTAGTATGTTTCTACCTCTTTTTTTTTAAGGACAGAATTTTGGAAGTGTGTGAGTAGTCACATTTATATCCCAATTAAACACAATGCCTGGAAAACATACCTACCTTTATGGACTTACCACTGACATATTCTATTAGAACCAGCCTCTTTCATGGAATAGTTCATTAAAAGTGAACCTGCCACAGAGTGTCCTTACAGTTGGATTTATGAACCATCATCGAGCTGAAAGGCAGGAGAGTGTAGCAGTCTTTAAAATGATATATGATTTTGTCAGGAAGCTTGAACCTCTTCAAAGTTCATGAAACTACAAAGTGTCTTAAAATAATTAATTTTTATAAGCTCATCCTCTCCATTATTACTTTAAACTGATTTTTATGGGAATTCATCTGCCAATCCTTCTCATATGCCCTTTCACAACTGTCCCTCTTCAGATTTTTTTCCATATATTTAAATTATGTCATGAAATAAAATCCTGAGAGGAAAAAAAGCAAGTTCATAATATCATAATAAAGAAACATTTCAATGTACATTTTTAAATGAATGAGGTTTAGGCAAAACTCAGAAACTTCTATTACAAAATAATAAGACTTTTCAATATCAGTTGATTAGTTTTTTCTCAAACTATGGAAAAATTATCCCTGCTTGGGAGATTTTTATAAATAGTCTGTGATGATATGTCAAAGAATATTTAGCCTGTGAGCCAGACAAAAAACAAAGAGTTTACTAACAATATTATTGAAATAAAATATTGACAATTTCAAATACTTTTTGTCTATAAATTTTGTCCCTGGCTATAAAAACAGAGGACCAACTATGGTTTCAATCCATTAAATAGGTTTAATCATTCTGTTTACCTTTATCCATGGACTACAGAGGATATACAAAGGATGCAGCGAACATAAAGCACAATGAGATGTACAGGTCAAGATGTCTTAGAGAGTGACTCGGAGTGAATGGGAGGGCATTGTATGTCCTCTCCAAACACACTATTCTCCAGGTGCATCCACATGTTAAACACCTCCAGTGCTCTTTAAGCCCAGAGTTGAAGATTTATAAATTTTTCATAAGCATATATTCAACCTTCAAATTACTGGGCTTCCTTATGGCATTTTATACTCATATTCTTTGTGTTGATTATGTCCGTCTCTTAACACCCTCTTTCCCCTTAACTATCCCCAGTAATCACTTGCTCTTTCTCAGTCGTATCCTTGTGCAGACATGTGCTGTCTCAGCACTTTATAATTCAGAATCTATTTATGAAAGAAAATTGTACTATATTTGGGGTTTTGACTTTGGTTTATTTTGCTTAATTAATATGATGAAATTCAATGTAACCCATCTTCTTGAAAAAATACATAATTTCATTTATGTTCATTGTCGAAGAAAATTTATGGTGTCTGTTTGCCACTTTTTATCTATTTGTCTCTTAATGAGTTCCTAGACTCATGGAAAAACTTAATACTCATGAATAGTGCCATAAAGCATGTGTCCGTGTATAGATGTCAGGATGTGATGATTTAGATTCTTTTGGGGAAATTCTCAAAAGAGGAATGATTGAATCATGGGGTATATCTAATTTCAATTTATGAAAAAAACAATATTATATAATGGATGTTACTATTTTACGTTTCCATCAGCATCATAAATTTGTACCCCATTTCCACATATACTGTTATTTATTTTCCTGACAACGAATTTTCCTACTGGTTAAAGTAGATACTCAGTGTAATTTTGATTTTAATTTCCTTTATGGTTATGTATCTTGAAACTGTCATTTATACAATTACTGGTTGCTGGATTTACTGTGAGAATTGTATGTACAATTAATTATTCTATGCATTATTTTTTATTTTTTTGTGGATATCATTGTCTTTTTTTACTTTTTGCCTGATTTTAATCACCTATCATCTGAACAGCATTTTAAAATATTCCATCATTATTTAGACTTTTATTCATTTCATTAACTATACACTTTTCTATATAGAAGCTTTTTTTATACCAAGCAGTCTTATTTTTCTATTACTGACATTAATTTTGGACTATCAGAGACCTACACAAAAATATTTCAATGTTTATATATTGAAGCAATTACATAATGTTCTCTAATATTTTCACATTTCAAGACATACATTTAGGTTTTGATGCAATTTTAAATGACTTTTGTATATGCTAAGATGTATATGGCTAGTTTAATCCTTCTATTATGTGAATATCCAGTGTTCTTATCACCATTGGTTAAAAAAAGGATTTTTATTTCCTATTTTATATTTCTGACTAATTAGGTGAAAAGCAACTCAAAATTCCTATAGCCTTTTGAGTATATTGCTGTGTTCTTGACTTTGTTTCTTTACTGTAGACTGTGTGCTTTTGATGCACCATTCAGTAGTCAAGAGATCTTAAACAGTGTAAGAGAAAACAAACAATAGCTACAAGCACAGAAGGGTTAACTTATTTTCTCGTTGCCTCTGTATGTGTATGTCATATGACAAACTGCTTGAGTTCCTTCCCTGACTTCCCCAAAATGATGGGCTGTAGCTTAAATTCTAAAAGTAATAAAACTTCTTCCTCTCTTTTGCTCCTGGTACTTTATCATATCAAGAAAATTTAAATCAGGAAAATAGCCAAGGAATTTTGTGTTAAAAGATTTTATTCTTTTTTTTCTTTTTGTCCTTAGTCGTATGCATTATTTGCATATATAATCCAGTTTGAAAGTTCTTGCACAAGAACTATGACTCATGTATTTGTATTTATGTGTGTACACAGCATCTTTTACACTTTACATTTCTTATGATAAATTGATTTTTAGATCAAGTCATATACAATATGGAAGTAGAACTTTATTATCCAATATCATTTTACTCTGAATATATTAGAATATTGCAAAGCTGTTAATACCTTTCATTTTAAAGAGTATAGTTTTATAATTCAATTATCTTTTGTTATGGTAAAATCAAACTATTGGTTTTTTTCCCCCTGGGACATAGTTACAATTACTCTAATGAAGAGGATCTTGAAAATACATGGTAAGTATGGCACATTTATTAAAGTAATTATCTTTTGAGTACTTAGCTACAAATTTCATACCTCCTGGTTGAGGAAGGAAATTGAAATAGCAAACATGGCATAATGAAATTTATAGCATAATTAGTTGTTGGTAATGTTATGTATTTTATGTTATGTCACTATTAAAACATTTACAATTTACATAATCGGATAAATAATTTAATAAGATTGAGATAAAAGAGCTTAGTTTTCTCCTACATATAATAAAATCCTGGCCTGCAGTAGCCATAATGGCCATCATTAAAAATGATAAAGAGTCTAACTGACATTGGCCTTGAATGGAAGTTGAAAGAAGATATAGAAAAATTAATTTTAGCATTAAACTATCATCATTTTTATACTACTGTGAAGGATTGGCCATATAATAGTAAAATAAAATGCCTTGTTTTACCACTTAAATTCCATAAATTTTACACTTACAATTAATTCACAAAATATTTTACTTCACAATTATGGATATTCTATAAAAGTTTATATTTGTATTTGTGAGTTTTTACAAATCTCTTTCACAATCATTGTAGTGCCATCCCCATGAAATATTGCTGCACATATTCACAGTGACTATCTTCACCTCAGTTATTCTTAAACAAGATAGTATTCCACCGAAATGCCCAAAAGATCAACTAAATCTAGACAATCCATCAAATGTAACCTCCCAAGTGTCCTTGGCTTATGTCTAGTTGCCAAAAATTACCATTACACTGATAAAAACATGTTGCTTTAAAAACCTTTATCCCATTTCCTAAAAAAAATCTACTTTAGTGTAACTTCAGTAAGGATTCATTGTGCAATTTTTCAAGGTTTATTTCTTTAAAATTTATTTATTAAAATGTTTTAGTGTTCTAGAGTGTTTTGCATTAATGTCTGAATGTACACCATATGTAGGCAGTGACCTCCAGGGTGAGAAGGTTCAAATTCTGGAGTTATAGGCATTTGTGAACCCCACTGTAGGTGCCAAGATCTGAACCTAGGCCCTCTGGATGAGCACCATGCACGCTTAAGCACTGAATCATCTCTCCAGTGCCTCATTGTGTGTTGGTGTGTGTATTTAAATATTCAAAACTTTGTTTAACAGAAGGAAACTGAATTTCCATGTAGATAGAGTATTGTATGACTTTTCTTTAAACGGAAAATGAAACATTTCAACTCTGGAATATTTTGCCTCTTGCAAGAAGTTACAGTCCTAGTAAGGACGTGTCAACATTAAAGTGGGTTCTTAGGCTTTAAGTTATCTTTATGTTTTGATAATTTTTACTTGTCCTGGGTTCACCTTATTTATTTACTAACAAATTAATTACTTTTCCCCAGGCCAATTACAGTTTTACCTACCTCCTCCTCCCCTCCCAGCCCTGCCCCCAATATCTCCCCTCACCCCCCATCCACTCTGTACTTTCCCTTTAGAAAAGAGGAAGTCTTCCATGTATATCAGGCAGTCACGGAATATCAAGTTGCAGCAAGACTGGGCACGTTCTCTCCTATTAAACCTAGACAAGGCAAGCCAGCAGGAGGAAAGAGCAGGTAACAGAGTCAGAGACAGCCCCTGTTTCCAAAAAGACCATGCCACACAACTACAACACATATGCAGAGAGCTCAGATCAGTCCCATGCAAGTTCTCTGGTTGGTGGTTCAGTATCTGTGAGCTCCAATGTGTCCAGGTCAGTTGACTCTGTGAGTTTTCCAGTGATGTCCATTGTTCCTCTGGCTCCTATAGTCTTTCCTCCTCTCTTCCATAGGATTTCCCAAGGTCCACCTAATGTTTGGCTGTGGGTTTCTGCATTTGTTCCTATCAGTTGCTGGTTGAAGCCTCTCTAATGAAAAATAGGCTAGGCAACGATCTATGAGTAGTATCATTAGGAACCATTTCACTGACCTTTTTTCCTTTTTTGTCAGTCATGTTTCGATCTATCCTAGGTCTCCGGGCTGTTCAGACTCTAGGTCCGGGTCCTCCAGGCATTTTCAGAGGTTGGTTCCCCATTCGTAGTATGGGTCTCAAGCTGGACCAATCATTGGTTGGCCACTCTCATAATTCCTGAGCTACCTCTGTCTCAGTATATCTTGTAGGCAGGGCAAATAGTAGGTCAGAGGTCATATGTCTAAGTTATTGTCCCAATCCCTCCACTGAAGTCTTGCCTGGTTACAAGAGATGAACAGTTTAGGCTCCCTATCTCCCATTGCTAGGTGTCTTAGCTAGGGTTACCCTCACAGATTTCTGGAAGAGTATCTTGATATTTGATACTTTTTTTCTTATTAGTTATGTCCAATTATGGTCAATTTAGAGTGGTTTTTCTTTTCTATTGTCTTGGTTCAGTTATGTATGAAATTAAATATGCTCTGGCAATGGGTGGAACTGAGGATTCAGTTTGTACCGTCTGTGGTACTATCTCAGAATATTTTTATTTAGTAAAATATCTGAATAATAAATTAGAAAGAATATAAAAATAATAAGGTACCATTATTTTAACTTGATGTTTTGAATGAACATATATTTTACACTTTTTTTCAATAATATTCTTACTCAAGCACATTTTCATTACTAAATTCCCACAGAGTAGACACTTATGAGCTGTGGTATATAAATCTCATGTCTTACCTGTGGTCTTGCTTGTTTCATTAATGCTTGATAAAAAGAGAATAAGGTGAACCCAGGACAAGGAAGGAAAAGAAATCTCAAAGACTGTATAGTGAGCACAAAGCCTGGATATTTACTAATGGATTCTTTATAAAAAAGAAAAGACAAAAATCCTACCTGGAAAAGAGTGCTGTGGAGGAGCTTTGGAAATTGTGATGTAAGAAGTCAGTAGAGCATGAGACTCTTAATCTCAGGGTCATGTGTTCGTGCCCCATGTTGGGCACCAGATATTGTGGGGATTAACAAGGCAATCCACATAGTTAAAAAGGAGGTTTACTTTGGGGTAACTTACAGCCAGTAAAGCGTTTGGTTACAGGATCTAGGAGAGATGAGGTGAATTCCAACAGGATTCTTTGGAGAATTCTGCTTTGTCTACTATCCAGCATCACGGGGAACCAAGCAAGCTTGGATGTCTAGATCTCAGTTGTTAAGGATTCCCATCTCGGCCCTGCCCCAGGGGCAGGTCATAGGTAGGCATGGAAGTATGGGGTAGTACTTCCAAGTCAAAGCTGGAACAGCTACCCAATACAGAGTGCTTTAAATAGAATCTTCATCCATGCAGAAATTTCATGGATCCATGATATACACAATAGTATCATTTTCCTCATGAGCAATTATTAAACACATAACCATGGACTAGCATTAAAAAAACAGTAGATTTAATGTTTATTGCAATTTATTTTGAAAAAAATATATTTAAGTGAAAGTATTACTTGGAATTTGGAAATAGATGCTACCATATTATCACACACACACACACACACACACACAGAGTAAGCTCTAAGAATGCAGAGTATGTTGGGTACATGTACAGGTGATTATTTTTATTATTTTCTTGATTTATAGCATAGAGAATTTGAAATTCTTTTAGGCACTTACACAAATGTATGAAGTTATATCTTCTGCGTATTCATAATCCTATCCAACTTGCCTCCCCTACCGTCTCCCCGCTAGCCACATTCTTCTGGCTTTCAATCTCTCTGGATATTTTCTGCTTTTATATAATGTCCAAAGTCAGAGGTTCTGGAGTCCAAACAATGTGGTACTCTATAGGAATGTTTCATTATATTATAATTTTCATAATATTCTGATAACAGATATTATGATCCTCACACAATACTATTAAGACTTCTGTAATTTTTAAAGTGATAAGTACTTTTGACACTGACTCCCCTGAGAGACACACAGGTGGCCTAAGAATGAAATGGGGTGACACTAGTTGTCAGTAGAAACAGCCACACAGAATGATGTTTGAAAATTGAACCACATGTGTAAACTTATGGGATGAGGGAAGCTTATAGACAATGATATCAGAGGTAATGAATTTTGCTTATGTAATCAAGCCTTGATAAACATCCCAAATCACATATTATGGGGACATCTAAAATATATCACACTAAAAGAGTATATGAAAAATCCCATGCTCATATTCATGTGCCTTGTCCTCTGCATTCGTCATCATGTTATAGCCATACCTATGTCTATATCATTTTTTGTGAGCTTCAGGACAATTTTATTGGAGCTCAAGAAAAGATCATGCCATGGCAGGCAAGCTGTAAATATTAGCAGTTATCCAAGGGTAAAGGATGGAGGAGGAGAGGTCAAAAGTCCTTCTACTTGAGATAAACTAACCAAGAGATTAACCACACAGTAACAAGCAGTCACATTTGTGGAGGGGGAATTTAAAGGACAAAAAAACCAAACAAACAAAGAAAAAACTGAAGCCCAAAACATTGGGAAAAGCAAGCTTAGCAAATAAATAGGAAAAAGGAAAAGGAAAATTATTTTCATATATATTTCATAATACATAAAACAGGCAGACTTAAGAAGTGATATGGCTGTATTTTTTAATGAGGCAGCATGCACAGGGCCTAAACAGGTGTGCACCAGGATGTGTGTGTGTGTGTGTGTGTGTGTGTGTGTGTGTGTGTATTATGGCTTCCAGGTTAGTGTTTTTATGGGATTCCTGAGTGCGAGAACAAGTTGGTCTCTAACTTTTGTGTCTTCTCTTGGATTCTTTTCCTTCTGTTTGTTTGTCTAATATATTTTTACCCTATTATCATATTACATACTATTATATCATATAATGATACTATCTTATATTAGAAGATCAGTGACAGATGAGTAGAAAGGTCAGGATTGTCTCAAATCAGATTACACAAAGTTAGGCTTAGAGCCTAGTATCAGAAGAAAGGCTTCAAGTGGTTTTGTAAAAAAATAGTGGAAGTGACTTTCATTAAAATATGATATTATAATTTGTCCTTGCTCTTACAAACTATGTGTTTATGAGATCATATGTGTTTTTTAGTGACACGTCAATGACAGCACTAACTGAACCTTTGAAGAAATCCCTAAATCCAGCCGGGCGGTGGTGGTGCATGCCTTTAATCCCAGCACTCAGGAGGCAGAGGCAGGTGGATCTCTGTGAGTTCGAGGCCAGCCTGGGCTACCAAGTGAGCTCCAGGAAAGGTGCAAAGCTACACAGAGAAACCCTGTCTCGAAAAACCAAAAAAAAAAA